>PISX010001423.1:160176-197418 GCA_004024625.1 Mellivora capensis | reverse complement strand
TGGTTATAAAACATTTTTTTTAGAAAATCGCATGAAGTCATCAAATGTGAAGTTCTGGAAAAAACGTCTTTATAAAATAGGACTTATATTAGTCACTAAGGTTTTAAATGGAAGAATTAGTGAAAGTATTAAGTTTTTCCTTCCTTTCCATCATTCCTTTGTTATATATATATTTTACAAACATTATATCTTGCATCTCATGTATATATGCACACTATTTCACACACACCCTGATAAATCTGATGGGAAAAAGTTGTTCCTCCTCCCCAGCTGCTCATGTTAAAGTTATCTCTGGCAGTTCTGATCCAAACACAAATATGTGTTTCTTCTACATATACAATATAAAATATAAAATTCACGAAGGGGGCATCATCTCCCCAAATTTGAGTTACAGTCTTCTGCATGTACATCACCAAGTAATGTTGGATCATCATGGGAACATGGCAAGACATGCATGACTTCCCTTCCCAGTTCACTGGTCACAGAAAATCACAGCAGTCCCACATCTCCCACACCACCTCGTGATGGGAAGGAGGGGAGCCAAGAGATTAGGTGGCTGCGCAAATGATGCCTGATGAGGGGAGAGTGTTGAACTTTATTTATGGGTGGAAGGATTTGAGTATATTTGTAAGCAAAGGGAAAGAAGCCAGCAGAAGGAAGACATGAAAACAGTAAGGCAGGCATGGATGAAAAGAGTTAAGAACAGACAGGAATGGTTTTCCTGTCTCTACTTTTTCTTTCAGTAGATTTCTACTTCTCGCTTGCACTTCACTTTTATACTAAAAGTGAGAATAGATAGCTTGGGGACTACCTGATATTTATTGTATTTTCAGACCTTATGTTTTGCTTACTCTACTCCTTCAGTCTTCATTTTATTGTCTCTCAAAATGCTCACTGTCCTTCATGGTTCAGCCTGAACCCCACCTTCAGAAGGCTCCCTGACGCCTCTCCTCAGATGCATCCTCTTCTCAGCCCCCATCATCCTTTAGCCCATGTTCCTCTCTTTTAGAGCACTTTTCCCTTCCTTCCTTGTTGTGTAATTATGTGTGCCCTCCGCACAAGGGCGACTTGATAATGGAGCCACTAAATTGGTGTTTACTTCAAAATCCAGCTTGATTTCTGCCTCCTCTCTGGAGCATTCTGAACTACTCATGCCCACATTGTTTTTTATTTTTTCCTGACCTTTCAAGGCTCATTAAAAATTTGTTTTCATCTCCATGACTTATTTATTTTATTTTATATTAATATTTTTATTTATTTATTTGACAGACAGAGATCACCAGTAGGCAGAGAGGCAGGCAGAGAGAGAGGAAGGGAAGCAGGCTCCCTGCTGAGCAGAGAGCCCGATGCGGGGCTGGATCCCAGGACCCTGGAATCATGACCTGAGGCGAAGGCAGAGGCTTTAACCCACTGAGCCACCCAGGTGCCCCACTTATTTATTTTATAACTGGAAGTTTGTACCTCTTGGCCCCCCTTTACCCATTTCTCCCACCCTCCAACATCCCCCCACAGCTCTAGCAATCACCAATCTGTTCTTTGTGTCTATGAACTTGTTTTGTTTTATTTTAGATTCTAGATGTAAGTGATATCATACAGGATTTGTCTTTCTGTGTCTGACTTTTTTCACTTAACACAATGCCTTCAAAATCCATCCATGGTGTTGCAAATGGCAACATTTCATTCTTTCCTATGGCTAAAAAATATTTATATATATCTCACGTCTTTCTCTATTCATCCATTGATGGAAGCTTAGGTTGTTCACATGTCTTGGCCGTTGTAATAATGCTGTAGTGTACATGGGGGTGGCATGCATCTTTTGGGTTTAGTGTTTGCCTTTTCTTTGGATAAATACCCTTAAGCTGAGCTTGATTTCTTTCTCCTCTCTGGAGCATTCTGAACTAACCATGCTCACATTTTCTTTTCCTGTTCTTTCAAAATTCAGTCAAAAAAATAATGAATTGCTCTCCTTCCTCAAGCACTGATCCTAGTCTACCTTAAATATTTCAGATATTTAAGACTGCCACCTATCAGATTTGTGAGCTCATGGATGGGTCATCAGTTAATGGTAGCTCTTAATATATGCTCATTCAAAGAATGTCTTCAAGGATCCTTTTATTCATAGATATATGTCTATTGTTCCAGAAAAGATAGTAAGCTATTTCTAGAATGAGATATTTTATTTCTTATATATCCTTTCAAAAATACACTACAAACTATGCTTAAATAAAAAAAGAAAGAATCTACGATAATTCCAGATTAGACGGTTAAAAACTAATTGACTATGGTAGAAACCTAGGAAATGTTAGAGTCTGTACATATATGTATTATTAGTGATATTTATGATAAAAACGGAAATAGTATGCAAAATGATTTTAAATGAAGCAGTGCCCTTGTATGTAATAGTTGCAGGGATACACAGTTGAAGAGGTAAATGTCTATAGTTTCTGCCCAAATAAGTAGCTATTAGATGTCATAAAGAAGCTCAGAAAACAAACAGAGCTGTCCTCTGCAATTTACACAGCCTAACAGATTCCATGGAGCTCCTGAGTATTGTGCCATGGCTAAATAGAACAATAAGGATTCTATTTGGAACTGTTTTATAAAGAAAATATGCTTTGGAACAGCTATTGCATGGTGAAACAGATGTGACCTTCTTTCCTGATTCCATTTTGAAGGGTTTAGATTGAGTCTCTATTGTAGATGTTTGCTTTGTTCATTCAACCCTATAGCAGGACACATGACTTCAAATTAAAGATTTTTATACATCAGCAGACCCTTTAATCTCCTCTCAGCTTCCTCGTAGTAACATCCTAATATCTGTTTCAGACTGGCAAGCATTGATCTTGAGTCTTATAAAATACTGTAGTACTGCCTTAGATACTGCCTAGTTGAAGATTTTTTAATATTCACAAAAATAAGTGATATAATGAGTTGATAAAAAAGTATATGAAAGTCTCTTAATATATTATTACATTGTGACTCAGTTACCTTATTTTTTGCATGCAGAAGGAGAACCTATTCCTTAGTACAACAACACATGAAACGATGTCCTTTCATTTGTGTAGAATCAGAAAAATGCATTGTGTTTCAAATTCTCTTCTTCCCTCATTAATGTTTCACCTCCCGGTCTTTGTGTGTCAGATAAGATATTTGGGGTCCTGCCTAATTTGGTCTTTTGGTTACTTGTGCCCCAGAAATTTTGGCATAAAATGCTGACAGAGCTACAACCTGAATGGTACATTTTCTCATAGAAAGACACTGCTAGAATTACACAAATGTATAGTTTTACACTTGGCAAAAGGCATGTAATGGAGTCAGACAAAAATCTTTGGTGCCTTCTTGATAAAAACTGGAGAAACAGAGGGGTACCTGGGGAGCTCAGTCAGTTAGGCATCCAATTCTTGGTTTCAGCTCAGGTCACGATCTCAGGGTGGTGAGATCAAGCCCCATGTTGGGCTGTCTGCTCAGCATGGAGTCCGAGGTTCTCTCTCTCTCTCTCCTCTGCCTCTCTCCTTCTCATGATCTCTAAATAAATAAATAAATAAATAAATAAAGTGGAAAAAAAAAACTGGAGAAACAGATGTGTGCCCTCTAGGAATCACTCACTTGGTGGAATGCTTTCCCCATTCTTCTGAGAAGATGGAGAGGCAAAGAAAGGAAACTGGTTGCCCATCACACTTCTGATCCTGGGAGTCCTGCCTACCCAGGCTCTGGGCACCCACATCATGGCATCTGCTCCATGTTTTACAGTGGTGTTCTTTTACTGCCTAATTTTTGGATGGGCTTTGCTATCCTCATGAAGTATGTCTAACTCTTAATTTTCCTTTCACAATAGTTAAGTGGTGTTCTACACCAAAACCAGAGGAAGATATGTACCGTTGTGTGTATATTCATGATAGGAGGACTGAGAGCAGGCTGTGGCTGATAGCCCCAGGTTCAACCCAAAGGTCAGCACCTCTGGGATGTCCCAGCCTATGATGGTGACTGTGGTACACAGAGCAGGACCGAGGTGTTCTAGGAGAATGAGGTGATGGAGGAAGGCCTGCAGCACATGGGAGGTAGTGAACTGAAGGAGGGAAGGAATGGCCTCTGAGACAGGGCCTTTCACCTCCCAAATGACATCAGCTGATGTGCAGGGTCTCAAACCAGCTTCAGGAGAAGGTTAGGCTCAGCAAGCAACAGCCCTGTGCTAATGAGTCTTTTGAGGTACCTCCAAGGAGCCTCAGCCACTGAGACCCAGGTGAGTGAAGCCAAGTGGGAAGTGCAGGTTTCCAGGTTCCTGCCTCACCAACTCCAGATGCATGCTTCCGTATATTCACAAAGAAAACAAATACCGACACATGCACTTTGCCAGTCGAATTTCAAGCTGGGTCTAGTTAAGTGGTTGAGCACAACGTTTCTCAGTCCCCCCATGTCCACCTCAGGCTCACACATTTCTCTGGTCCTCAGAGCACTTGTGTTTGGCCATCTCCATATTTGATCACTTGCTATCTAGTTGTTCATTGTGTCATTTGTAGAAAGACTGATGCTGAGATTCTGTAATGGATGGAATTTAAGGCTTGAGCTACACAAAATGATATCATGAGGGATACATTTCTACTGATGTAGTCCCATCAAGATACTGAAAGTATTAAGATCTCTGATTCCCACTCTCTCCAATGTGACAAGAGAAAAAAAAAAAATCACCCAGTTGTATGTTGGCAATTCCAAATTGGGAAGACTAGAAGCAGATCAGCTTCAAATCTTCCTTGGGCTCTCTAATCAAGAATCCCCCCATAAATTTGTATGGGAAAGTTAAAGAACTAAAAAGTTATTTCTTAGTTCCTATATGTTGAGAGTGATTGCAAATATATCCAGGTATATAGTTATATGGGTTTGTTTTTATCCACTTCTTTAGAAAGATTATGTAAGAAAGAGAATTGTAATGTATTTTTACTTTTTTTTTTACATCAGAATGTTTGATAATTGAAAAAAATTACTTCAAAATGAAAAAAAAAAGCTGAGAATATTCGTGTTTACTCAACATCCAAATAAACTGAATAGTGATTTTCAAAGATTGATGGCCTGAAATAAATATCATATAACTCAAAATTTAGGGGATATTGTAAATATCAGGCCTACTATAAATTATCAAGTAATAAATGTCTTGAATAAGTGGGCTAGGTGATTTCAGATCACTGATACTGAGAAGAACATTAAACACCAAATTTGACTGAAGTAAAATAGATAATTATGGAAATGTGATTATCAAATTTTCTATTTATGTGCAGTGTGTGTAGGAATGGGTTACTTCCCTCTCATAGTGATGCTTACTTCTCTGGTTTGCTCTACATGAATTTTCATACCTAGAAATATAAGACCTTACTGTATAAAGTACCTTTTTGTTGTTCATCTATAATATGTACTTGAAAGATAAAATTAATGCAATGAGTAGCCACATGTGCGAAGTAGGATAAGTTAATGAGTGAATCATTAATTGGGGAGCTTAGAAATATTAAGAGCCAGTCAGAGGATAAAGGAAAAGTGTAAACTATACCCCCAGTTACTTATATTTTTTATAGAGTGATCAAACAGTACAGAGACAGTATTGATGATGACTATGGACTGGGCAGGAATGTGAAGGCTATCCCCTTAGCACTGAAAAAACAGGCAAAACACTTATTCTGTGTGCAAAGTTTGTTTGTAAAACTCTCACATAATCAACCTCATGGGCTGGTAATGAGAATTAGATCAGATGCAAAATATGAAAGTGCTTGGAAAAAATACAATCTGCTAAAAATAGGAAAAGCATAATCAAATAATAATTCTGGCTATAGACAAGATGGAGTAACAAGGATAGGATTTACTGTTCCACCTAGAACAATGAATTATTTTTTTTTTGGTGTTTCTACAAACAATAAATAAATTAATCTAATCTAATCTAATATAGCATAATATCTGATATGATTGTTTTCAAGACAGTCAGTAACTGTGGTCCCAAAGGGGTGGCAAACAAACAGGTAAGCCCTATGATTGACCCAGCTCACTGTATCAAGAAAGTTTCAAGGACATGATATAGAGAGGGGAACCGAGGCAGAACCTGATGGTGACCCTGAGTGGATGAGGCAGAGCAGAGAGTCTGGGGAGACAAAAGTGGTTAGAGTTCACAAGATACATTACCAGAGAGGAAGGAAGTACACAGAGAAACCCCTAGAGGACTGCAGAGTCCCCCTCAAACATTCAACAGAGTATTGAGATCAGTGCATACATACGAGGAAAATGCCTGAGGCTGGGAGAAGAACAACCCAAAAGGATCCCCCTAGCTTACCCAGAGCTGGGAATTTCCTGTTCCAACTCATTAGATTTGAAACCTCATAACTTATGAGGCATTGGTATAGTACCATTGAGTAGGTAGGGATTTTACTTCAATAATAGAGGACAATTAGCCACAGACTGAGCCCAACTCTGGTTCCACTTAATAAATCTTTTAAAAGTAAGATCCAAAAGGATCATATGGGTTCAAAATAACTAAACAACATCCCCCAAAAAAGCTGAAGCAAATTTACAAGAAAGCACAAATGCCTAGCTCCCAGCAAGGTGAAATTTGTAATGTCTGGAAGCCAATCAAAATTTACCAGATAATTTACAAAAATGTGAGCCATAATGAGAGAAACAGATCCATCAAAATTGACCCAGGATTGAGACAGATGTTAGAATTAGCAAACAAGTACATTAAAACAGTTATTATTGGACTTCTAGTTCTGACTAAGATGAAACAGCCTTGTTCCTTGATTCTCCCCCTCACAAATGAAAATCCCTGAATGTGGGGCACCTCAGTGGCTCAGTGGGTTAAAGCCTCTGCTTTTGGCTCAGGCCATGATCCCAGGGTCCTGGGATCGAGCCCCACATCGGGCTCTCTGCTCTGCAGAGAATCTGCTTCCTCCTCTCTCTCCCTGCCTGCCTCTCTTGCCTACTTGTAATCTCTGTCTGTCAAATAAATAAAGAAAATCTTTAAAAAAAATAAAATAAAATAGTTAAAAAAAACAAAGAAGAAAAGAAAATCCCTGAACGTAATACAACAGACACACACAAAGGAAGCTGGGCTGTCTAGAGGACACCAAAGAGACATAAGATAGCAGGTGCAAAGGCTACTGGCCACTCTGCTTTTCTTCCTTCCCCCTACTTTGTCAGTTGGGCCCCTTGGTGAGCTGAACTTTCATTCCCCTGTAGCAAATAAGCCAAGTGTTTAGCTTTCTGTTTCCTCCCTACCTTGTGTCATTGGGTCTTAGAAGGACTCTGATCTTATATCCCTCCACAGAGGTATTAAGGTGGTATGAGACTATGCCACCCCTGTCCCAAGGTAGGTTTTAATGGGAGCAAGGAGGGGATGACCTCCTATCTTAATGCACCCCAATGAAGCAGTACTCACTTTTGGGGGGATGCTGTAGGTGGGGACTAGTGGGAACCTGAACATTCACACTCACCTGGCCCTTAAGCTATACCTGAACATGGAAACTGCCTACTAAAAACAGAAGATTAAATGGAAGTCTCCCAACATCATGCCCCAAATATCCAGGACATAATAGAAAAATCACTCATCATTCCAAAAACCAGAACAATCACAACATGAAAGAGAAAAGCCAATGCTGAGATGAATTGAATGGTGCAATTGTCTGATAAGGATTTCAAAGCAACTATCATAAAAGTGCTTCAGTGAGCAGTGACACTCTAAAAACAAATGAGGAAATAGAAAATCTAACCAAAGAAACAGATATTATTAAAATGCAGAAATTATAGAACTGACAAGTACAATAACTGGAAGTTTAACACCTGCTGTATGGGCTTAATAGTAAAGTGAGAATTAAATAGATAAAAATCATTGAACTTAAGATAATTAACAGAATTTACCCAGCCTGAGCAATAATGAGAAAGGGAAACTATACTAAAAAAAAAAAAAAAAAAAAAAAAAAAAAAAAAAAAAAAAAAAAAAAAAAAAAAAAAAAAAAAAAAACAAAAAAACCACAAAAAAAAAAAAAAAAAAAAAAAAAAAAAAAAAAAAAAAAAAAAAAAAAAAAAAAAAAAAAAAAAAAAAAAAAAAAGAAAGAAAGTAAGTGGAGTTGAAATGCATTTGAAGACATAATGGCTAAAGATCCCCAAATTTGGCAAAAGCGATAAATGTATGTATTTAAGAATCTAAGCAAGCCCAAAAAGAATAATCCCAAAGAAATCCATGCCAAGATCCATAATAATTAAGCTTCTGAAAACTAGAGATAAAAGTCAGTTTCAAAGTAGACAGTGAGAAATTATAGGGGAACACCAGTTTGAATGACAGCAAATTTCTCAAATGAAATCATGTTGTAGGCATGTAGTAGGAAGTGGTACAATAGTTTTGAGATACTGAAAAGAAAGAATTATCACCTACGAATTTTATACCCAGTGAAAATATCCCTTAACAATGAAGGGGAAATAAATGCATTCTCAGACATAGGTAACTAAAAATTTGTTGGTAGGAAATCTAGCCTTTGAGAATGATTAAAGGAAATTTTTCTAAATAAAAAGAAAATGATAACAGAAGTCTGGGAAATTCAGAAGGAAAAGAATGATCCCACTTGACATTAGTATCTTCAATCATAATTAGATAAATCATAATTAGATGGCTGAAACAAACAAACAAAAAAACCCTGTAATATCATTTGATATGGTGCTCAGTGTATGTAGGGGAAATAATTAGGACAAGTGTGTTTTACAAACAGGACAACAAAGGCACCTAAGTGAAAGCAAGTTTTCTACACCCCACCTGAGATGGTAAAATGTTGATACCAGTGGACTGTGAGAGTTAGCATTGTATATTATAATATCTAGAACTACTAACAAAACAATGCAAAATGATATTCTCAAAAATATTATAAATGAATCAGTATGGAATCCTAAAAATTTCAACTCAGGAAAATTTACAAAGAGAGAGAACCAGAGGAAAAAAAGAGAGGACAAATAATAAAATAGCAGGCTTATATTCTAACATATCAATACTTAATTTAAATGTAAATACTTACTTTTAAATTTTAAACATTCTACACAGTGAGTAAAATACATACTTCTGCAAGTGTCCATAGAACATTCAGCAAGATACATCTTATTTCAGGCCATAAAACAAACCTTAACAAAGTCATAGGAATTAAAATCATATAGAATATGTTTCTGACCATAAGGGAATCAAACTAGGAACCAATAACATTAAAAACAGAAGTTTATCAACATACTTCTAAATACTCCATGGATTCAAAAAAAAATTGGAAATCTCAAAGGAAATTAAAAATGCATGGAACCAGGGGCATCTGAATGGCTCAGTTGTTTAAGCATCTGCCTTCGGCTCAGGTCTCGAGCTCCAGGTCCTGGGATCAAGCTCCCTGTTGGGCTCCCAGTTCAGCAGGGAGTCTGCTTCTTCCTCTCCCTCTGCCTCTCCCCCTGCTTGTGCTTTTTCTGTCTCTGTCTCTCTCTATCTCTCTCTCAAATAAATAAATCTTTTTAAAAAAATGCATGGACCTGAATAAAAATGAAAGTACAACACATCAGTATTTGTGGGATGCAGCAAAAGCAGTGCCAAAAATGAAATTTACAGCAGTAAATGCTTATATCACAGAAGAGGAAGGGTCTCAAACCAATAATTTAAGTTCCTACTTCAGAAAACTAAAAAACAACAATAACAACAACAACAAAAGAGTAAAGTAAAGCCCAAAAAAGCAGAAGGAAGGCACTAATAAAGGTAAAAACAATAATCAATGAAATAGAGAACAAGAAATAAGTAGGAAAAAAATCAATGAAATTGAAACCTGTTTTTTTTAAGTTAATTAAGTTGATAAACACATAGCAAGACTAACCAAGATGGAAGGAGAAAAAGCACATACCATCAATATCATAAATAAAACAGGACAGATCACTATAGATCCTGCTCCCATTAAAACATGATAAGAAATTAATAAAGCAACTCTATATTCCTTGAAAACCAGAAACTCCCAAACCTCAGCTGAAGTGAAACATATAACCTGATAATCCTGTAACTACTAATGAAATTAAATATGCAGTAAAAAGCACCCCTACCCCTACCAAAATTGTTTGGTCTAGATACTTTCATTGGAGGATTCTCCCAAACTTTAAAAAAAAATAACACCAGTTCTACATGGTCTTTTAAAATTGGAGGGAACATATCTAACACAGTCCCAACTCATTTTATGATTTAGTATTTAGTATTGCCTTGATATCAAAACCCAAAGAAGACAGTGAGAGAGAGAGGGAAGGAAGGGTGGGGAGAAGAAGAAGGAGGAGGAGGTGTGGAGGAGGAGGAGAAATGATTTAAAGACAATTATCAGTTATCTCTAACAAACTTACATGTAAAATCTCAAGAAAATATTAGCCAACAGAATCCAGCAAAATATAAGATGGATTACACACCATAATAAAGTGGGGTTTATTACTGCTATTTGAGGTTGGGCTCAACATTTAAAAATAAATCAATGTAATCTTCCATAACAATGGGTTATAGAGGAAAAAATCATAACTCATATTATTTGAGTCAAAAAAATAAATTGACAAAATCCAGCACTTATTCATGATAGAATCTCTCAGCAAAACAGGAAATGAGGGGAACTTTTTTAAGTTGACAAAGAGCAACTATAAAGTATCCACAGTTAACATCATATTTAATGTGTTGTTACAATCATAATTTAATGTTTATGGTAAAAGACTGAATACTTTTCTGTTAAGATTGGAAACAAGTCAACAATATCTGGTCCCACTACTCTAAACAACTTACTACTGAAAGTTCTAGCCACTGCAATGACAACAAAATGAAAGCAAAGTCATATAGGCTGGAAAGGAAAAAATAAAACTGTCCCTACTTGAAAATGACATGATTGTTCACATAGAAAATCCCAAGGAATCTATATGACAATCCTTCTTTTTTTTTTTTTTTTTAGATTTTTATTTATTTGACAGACAGAGATCACAAGTAGGCAGAGGGGCAGGCAGAGAGAGAGGAGGAAGCAGGCTCCCTGCTGAGCAGAGAGCCCAACGCAGCGCTCGATTCCAGGACCCTGGGATCATGACCTGAGCCGAAGGCAGAGGCTTTAACCCACTGAACCACCCAGGCGCCCTAGGTAAGACAATTTTTAAAAAGAAAATAATGTGGGACACCTGGGTGGCTCAGTTGGTTAAGCGGCTGCCTTTGGCTCAGGTCATGATCCCAGCGTCCTGGGATCGAGTCCCACATTGGGCTCCTTGCTCGGCAGGGAGCCTGCTTCTCCCTCTGCCTCTGCCTACCACTCTGTCTGCCTGTGCTCACTCTCTCGTACTCTCTCTCTCTCTCTCTCTGACAAATAAATAAATAAAATCTTAAAAAAAATAAAATTTTAAAAAAATTAAAAGAAAATAAGGTGGTAGAATTACTTTCCACAATATTAAAGCCTACCATACAACCACAGTACTCATGAACGTGTGGTATTGGCAGAGGAATTGACACATAGTTCAATGCAACAGAGTAGAGAATCCAGTAATAAAATCACAAAAATGTGCCAAACTTTCTTCACAAAGGTATAAAAGAATTCAGAGGTGCTAGGGCAATTGAACATCCATAGGCTAAGAACAAACAAAAAACTTCTATTCAAGTGTTGCATCTTGTACAAATGTTTTCTCACATTTCACATTCACAGACTTAAAAATGAAACTTTTAGAAAAAAGCATAAGGGAAAAATCATCAGATTCAGGGCTAGACAAAAAGTTCCTATACTTGAAACCAAAGCACAATCCATACAAGGGAAAACAAAAAAGATAAATTGGACCTCATCAAAATTCAGAATGTTTGCTCTGTGAAAGATGCTGTGAAGAGGATGAAATTACGAATTATAGATCTAGAGAAAAATATTTGCAATCCAAATACATAACAAAGGATCTGTATGTGTGTATATAATAATAATAATGACAATGATAATACCATTAGAAAACGGGCAAAAGACACGAACAGACATTTTACTGAAGAGTGTATATAAGTTGTGAAGATGTTCAATATTGTTAGTAGGGAAAGGCAAATTAAAAAAAAATAAATGTCGCTACAATACTTATCAGAATTACTAAAATGAAAAATAGTAGGACGCCTGGGTGGCTCAGTGGGTTAAGCCACCGCCTTCCGCTCAGGTCATGATCCCAGGGTTCTGGGATCTAGTCCTGCATGGGCTCCTTGCTTGGCAGGGAGCCTGCTTCTCTCTCCACCTCTGCCTGCCTCTCTGCCTGCTTCTGTGCTCTCTCTCTCTTTCCTCTCTGACAAATAAATAAATAAATAAAATATTAAAAAAAATAGTAATAACACCCAGTGCTAGTGGGGATCCAGAGAAACTGGATCACTCATGCATTTTTGGTGGGAATATAATATGATATACCCCTCTGTAACATAATTTTGAAGTTTCTTTTAATAAAAACCAAATATGTGCTTACCATATGACCCAGCAGTTGCATTTTTTGGTGTTTATCCCAGAAGAATGAAAACTGTTCATAGTAGCTTTACTCATAATAGCTTTAAAAAAAAAGTAAACAACCTAAATGTATTTCAGAGTGTATGGTTAAATAAACTGCCATACGTTGGAATGCTACTTAGCAAGAAGAAGGAAGAGGCAACTGATATGTGTACTACTTGGATGGATGTCATGGGAATTATTCTGAGTGAAAAAAAAGTATCTCAAAAGATTGCATACTACATATTTATGTTTATGAAACATTCTACAGATGACACAACTCTCGATCTGGAGAACAGATGAATGATTGCCAGGGGTCACAGATGTGGGTGGAGGAATTGAAGAGAGGAAAGCTATCAAAGGCCTTGATATGAGACAACCTTGTGTGACATATGTGAAGTATATTGGATGTATTCTAGGAATAAAGATACCGAAGTAAAGTATCTTGACTGTAGAAGTATCAGTAGGTTGGTGTGAAATTGTATTATAGTCTTGCCAAATGTAACCTTGATAGGAGATTTGATATAGAGTGCGGGGTAGTTTCCATATTATTTTTTATAATATATGAATTTAGAAGAATATCAAAATAAAAAATTTAATTAAAAAGTAGTCATTACAGTTGTGTCCTGTGTGTTCAAAAGTTTAGAAGGAACATGAAAGATATAAAAAACAACCCAGTGTCTGAGATGAATGCACTGCATGGGATGAATGACAGTTTGGAAGTGCTGAGGAAAAGGTTTGCACACTTGAAGCCACTATAATAGAATCTATCTAAAGTCAAATACTGAAAAGAAAAAAGGCAAGAAGTGTTATAAAGAGTATTACAGAGTGCAAAAAGGAGGGAGAAGGCAAAAAATAAAATAAACATATAATGACCTCACATTTTCCAAGTTTGTGGAAAACTATAATCCTAAATATTCACGAATATCAACAAACCTCAACTTTTATTTGTCTTCATGAAGCATGGAGACAACCACGCCATAATCAATTTGATCAAGATCAGTAATAAAGAAAAAAATATTGAAAGAAGTCAGAGGACGAAAATGTTATGTACAGAAATACAGCATAATGAGGTCAGTAGATTTTTTTGTTAGAAATAATGCAAGTGAGAAGACAGTGGATCAACATTATTAAAGCTACTGAAAGAAAAAAAAACTATCAATCTAGGATTTGTATCCTCTGAAGATATCTTTCACAATCAAAGGCAAAATAAATAATTTTTTAGACATCCAAGATTTGAAAAAATGCATTGACAGCAGAACTGCAATATAAGAAATGTTAAATGTAGTTCTCAGGCAGAAAAAAATTACCACAGATGAAAAGATGGGTCTATAAAAGGAATGGAAAACACCAGAAATTATAACTACATGGGTAAATATGTAAGATAATTTTTTATTATTTAAATAATTTTAATCAGATAACTGAATTTAAATAAAAATAACAATACTCTATATTGAAGTTTATTAAAATATGCATTTAACCCATTGGATTAAATAAAGGAAGGGAAAACTCATGGGAATCAGTTGTTTAAAACTCTGGTTTAAACATGGGGGTGATCCGTGATCCTTGCCAAGTTTTCAGCTTACATGAATAAGTAAATGTCACTCATTAAAAACGTTAATTCAGAAAGAGCAACCTTTGGAAGGACAACGATTTCATTTTTGGTTATGTTGTATTTTATCTGTTTCTAGGGCATCCAAATACGTGCCTTCTAGAGCCTATCAGGAATAGGAGGCCCAGCTCTGGGAAGAGGTCAGTGTGAGCTTGTTGTGTTAGTACAAGGAACAAGGAGTGGAGGAGGCCAGAGTCAATGGCATGGGTGTGAGAAGTGAGGTGAGGAAGGCACTAAGTAAGGCCACGTGGCCTGCATGCCAGAGGAAGGATCACAGGCCTTTGCTACCATCATTAACTGAGAAACACCCACCTCTCCCTCCTGCCTTAGTAAACAGGGTATCAGCTGAGTGGCAAAACCATACAGATGCACTCTTAACCCCAGACCGTTCTTAGTCTCCACAAGGGCCACTGCCTGTTTACACCTGCTTTCCATTCTCCCCAGGCCAGGCAATAACGGGGCCTACTGATGCTGCACGTTCTCAGGCACTTTGGTTGATTTCTTCCATCAGGGTTGCTGGGAAGAAGGGGCCGGTGGTGGCCTTGCCCTCAAACCTGTTCCCAACCCCAGCATTCTCCTTGATGCCTTTGTGGTTGTCTTCACTCAGAGCTGCTGTCTTCCCTCTTGGCTGTGCTCTGGGCTTCTTTCCCTACCATCTGTGCACTCGCCTTACCAGACCTGCCCCCCCTTTCCTGAGTGTTTCTGGTGCCTAGGGGCTTTCTTCAGGTGCCGAGTTTGCTGTATGGGGTGGGAGACCTGGACCTCAGAATTAGCCAGCAGATGTCCTGATCTGAAGAAGCCAGGCATGCTTTGATTGAGGAGCTGCGTCAGACTAATTTGGCCCCTTGACATCTTTCATGTGAATGTGCTCTGCACCCTGCGGTTTTCTCCACCAGCTTGTTCGGGATGATGGAGGTTTGTCTTCACTGCAGACAGGGAACATGGCCAGCGAGAAGAAGATCCCTACGTGATTGTTGAGTTACTATTGTTGTGAGGACAGCAGCTCAGAGAACAGTGCTTTCACCTCAGGACCTTACTTCTTCACCAATATAACAACTAAACTAGCAGCTGATGATAGTAACTTCATATTTGATCTTTTTGAACCATTAATAAACAGCAAGACTAAACATCAGTTCACCTCTTCAATTTCAGCTGTGAAATTAAGAAAACCTTCTAAAGCAATCTCCAAGATACTTTTTAAAAAATGTATTTTGTGCATAAATATATATTTATTATATTTATATTATTCTAATATATCATTTTAACATAAACCTATACTATATATAAGTGTATTATATATAAACATAATGGACATTAAAATATTTATATATAAACATACACTTACATATGTATTAAATAGTTACTTTTTTAAAACAAAGATTTTGCCCTTTTTTAAAAAAAAGATTTATTTTTATTTTAAAGAGGGAAGGGGGGGCTGAGGGAAAGGGAGGGAGGGGGAGAGAGAGAATGAGAAAGAGAGAGAGAGAGAATCCTCAACCAGACTCCCTGCTGAGCACAGAGCCTGACATGGGGCTCAGTCCCAGGACTCTGAGATCATGACCTGAACAGAAACAATGAGTCAGATGCTCAACTGACTGAGCCGACCAGACTCTATATTTATTTAATTATATGTATTTATATATACATATATATTTATGTATACATTGAGGTTTTTTTTTAAGATATTATTTATTTATTTGACAGAGAGAGATCACAAGTAGGCAGAGAAGCAGGCAGAGAGAGAGGAGGAAGCAGGCTCCCTGCTGAGCAGAGAGCCCGATGCAGGGCTCGATCCCAGGACCCTGGGATCATGACCTGAGCCGAAGGCAGAGGCTTTAACCCACTGAGCCACCCAGGCACCCCTACACTGAGTTTTTAAAAAGCATCTTACAGGTTGCTTTGGAAGGTTCTTAATATTTATAATTACAGTATTGAATTACATTATAATTATATATAATTACATTATATTTACATATAATAATTATATATGTAATATATTTATATGTATTGTAGTAAATATGTAATATATATGTAATAAATATGTAATTATAATTACATGTAATTACAGTATTGAACTTGAACAACACAGGTTTGAAACTCTGTAAGTCAGGAGCACCTGGGTGACTCAGAGGGGTTAAGCGTCTGCCTTCAGCTCATGTCATGATCCTGGGGTCCTGGGAGCGAGTCCCACATGGGGCTCCCTGCTCAGTGGGCAGCCTGCTTCTCCCTCTGCCTCTCTCTTTCTCCCTCTCTCTCTGTCTTTCTTAAATAAATAAAATCTTTAAAAAAAAAAACTGTATAAGCCCATTTATACATGGATCTTTTTCAATAAGTTTGGGACTGTAAATGTATTTCTTCACCCTTATGCTTTTCTTAGAAACATTTTATTTTCTCTACTTACTTTATTGCAGGAATACAGTATATAATACATATAACATAAAAAATATGTGTTAACTCTTCAGGTTATTAGTAAGGCTTCTTGTCAGTAGGCTATTATTAGTTAAGTTTTGAGGGAGTCAAAAGTCATACACAGATTTTTGATAGTATTGGGTGTCAGCGCCAGCCCCTGTGTTGTTCAGGGGTCAACTGTGCATAAAAAAAGCCTATATTTTATTATATGTAATATAAATATAAACATTCTATATATAAGTATATGTTAGGTATAACTGTATATACACAAACACAAAGATATATTTGACAAAAGTAACCTGCTTTTGATGCGTATATTACCCAGGACCTTGTGGCTGTGCATCAAATTGGAAAACAAATAGTTTAGGACTGTTGGGCAGCTGGTTGCCGAGGCAGTCAGTGTGACTCATGGATTACGCAAGCCTTCTTGTTCGTTTTAGCTCCCTTTATTATCTGTCTCGTCTTTACTTGCCCTTCCTAGCTCATTATTAAAATTAACAAGTGAACTAAAAATGGCTTGTAGCATAAGCTTACTTTGTACAAGCCACTTTTCTTAGCACCTTTCTTAGTACTTGCATATATTCTCATGATATCCATATGAAGATGTCAGTGTTGGCTCCTAACAGCATCTCTCTTCTTTCAATTTGCTCATAGAATCCCAGTTTCATTCATTCAGTCCCCTCAAAGACACCTCAGATAGAAAGTCTGAAGTCATACTATCCCCTTCCCCTTGCTGGTGACTTGATTAGGTGGTGATCACACAATCCAGTTTGGGCTAGAAATGAGAGCAGTCAGATAAGCCTTTGTCTTTTTAACAAGAGTCATGAGGAAGACATGGTCCTACACAGAACCTATGGTATGCCTTATGTGTTGTGATAGTTCGCTCTCCATGGCCATATTGCAACAAAGGAATGCTAAGCAGTGCTACTTCAAGGCTCCATAGGGAGATGTATTAGGTAGCTATTGGCACAATTATGCTGCATAACAACCTGCCTAGAATGCAGTGGTCAAAACCACAATTATTTTTTCAACTTCACATGTCTGTAGGTTGGCTGAGGATGGAGTAATCTAGACTGCACTCAGGCAGGCTTGGTTCCAAGCTGCAAATTGCATTCAGATTTATACCATGTGTCTTTCATACTCTGGGCAAACTTACTTGCAAGGGAGCAAGCCAAAGCATGCAAGCACATTTCAAGTTTTTGCTTAAGCCTCATGCTCTAATGTCACGATGGCCAAAGCAAGCCATGGCCGTGTCTACCATCAGTTGGCAGGTAAGCATCCCTGGTGAAAGTCTCTGCAGAGTGATATGACAAAGGCTATGGGTGCAGGAAACAGTGAAAAATCGGCAACAACAGCACAGTCTACCAAAGGATATAATTTTCCTTATCATTTAAGCCAGTGGAGGCAGGCTGTCATGTGGCTTACAGCTGAAGGCATCCAAAGAGAGGTAGGTGTTTCAAGTTTTCTAACTTATAGGTGAGGAAACACAAAATGTACTCTAACCCCAGAGCCTCTGCTCTTTGAGCTATGTTGAGTAAAGACAAGATTATCATTTCTAGGACAGTTGCCAAGAGTTCTTTAGGATTATGTATTAAGTGCATTTTCATTTGCATAGATTTCCTCTCCAAATTGACTTCTTAAGTATCACTTTGGGCAATAAAGGAAAGGACATAATTTAAGGAAGAGAGGAAATGGAGAAGAGAAGGTAGCAGTGAGAATAAAAGAAACACACACAGAGACACATTGGGTAATGATGTAAGACAGTGTATGAACCTTGTGAAATTGATGGTTCAGGTATTACTGTGGGATTAAGAGGTCAATAAAACATCTCTCTTCTTTTTTCCTCTCAGAACCAGTTGAGAAAGAGATAAAGTCAACTGAGCAGAAATCAAAATATCAGGTTTATTGTTGGTGAGATCTGGAGTGGAGAATATGTCTTTGATAAGCAGGCACACACACTACTTCCAGCCACAGCAACACTAGGAAACTGCAGGATTCAGAAGCTAGCTGCAAAGGAGAGAGGGCAAGGGGGCTGTTCAGAGTGCCGGCATTTACTTTGCTCTGATTGATAGATGAGTTACCCCGTTCCCGTGAGAGGAATGAGCCTAGCATCAGTCTCTCCCCACATTGGCAAAGTTCTGTCTAACATCAGTCCCAAGGGAGAAAATTCTCAGATAGAAATAAATGAAGAACTGAGTCAATCAGAGAAAGACAAATACTATATGGTTTCACTCACATATGGAATTTCAGAAACAAAATAAGTGAACGTAGGAGAAAAAAAATAGAGGCAAACCAAGAAACAGATTCTTAACTAGGGAGAACAAACTGATAGTCACCAGAGGGGAGGTAGGTGGGGGAATGGGTGAAATAGGGGATGGGTATTAAGGAGGGCACTTGTTGTGATGAGCACTGGGTATTGTATGGAAGTATTGAATCACTAAATTGTACTTTTAAAACTAATATTGTACAGTATGTTAACTAGAATTTAAATAAAAACTTTAATAAAAAATATTTTTTTAAAAAAAGGAACTAAAGCCTTAACTTAAACCTAAACCTGGATGTGTCTTAAAAGCAACAAGAAGCAATTTGAGCTAGATAAACAGTAGGAGTGATTTTAGGAAGTCTTGTGATAATGGTAGTATTTTAAGAAAACTAAACATGAATATAACATAAATATATTACCTAGGCTTGAAATGTAGGTAAAGGCTTTATATACTTATTTTGAACCATAGCAGCAATCAAATATGCTGATAATTCATCATCCTGCTCTGAAGTCTTGAGTTGGGGGATTCCAGCATCTCTGACTCTGTTCTCCATTCTCTAACACCTTTCTATTTCCTTGAATCCCCACTATGTCTTCAGGTCTGACCTCTCCATCCTCCCATGTTCAGTTCTCCCTCAACAACATTCCCTCCATTCCATTGCACAGGTCTCAGAGCCTTCTTCTCCTGCATCTGTCTAATAGGGCTTCAGGTCATGAGGTTCGGATTGGACCTACTTGGCCCCACCATTTAATTGCTTAGGATTAAGTAAATTCATTAACCTAGGACTCGGTTTTCTTGCCTGAGAGTTGACATGACAACAATGTGCACTTTAGGAAGTGGCTAAGATGATGAGTGTCTCAGAAATACGTGGTCTTGGTAGTATTATTTTTCTAAGTTCCTCATTGTTAGGCTGCTGAAGGTAATTAAAAAGAACCACAGAAACCGGATGACTGTGGTTATAGGTTCTTCTATAAATGTACACTTTCAGTCTCTGTTGGATCCTCCAAATGGCTCAGCATTTTGTTTTGGTATTGTGCCCAATAATCTCTAAACACAGAATTGGACTGTTTCATCTGGCTAATAAAATATCCCTCTTGTAGAAAATTTGGAAATTAGAAAACATTGTGAAGAACTCATGATCCCACGCCCTAAAGAGAGCTTTACTCCACTATTTCCAAACAATAGGGTATTTTTAGTGTATTAGATATGTCTGTCTCACAGACTAGTTGGCATACTATATATAATTCATCTATTTAACCTTGTATCCATCTTACTTTCTCCTATGGACTCAGCATATTTTTATTTCTCTTCATAAGCTCTATTTTCCTTATAGCAGCTGTTGGAGAACCTGGCTTGTTTCTTTAAACTACTTCAGTTCATGTTGTTCATCTCACCAAATGGCCACAGAGAAGACACAGAGAGAGAAGCCAACAGCTCTGCTACCTCCTTGTTCCCCAGACTCCTATGTGGCCTCCTGCCATTTAGCTCTTCCACTCTGCTCTATTTACATGGCTGTTCTCTGCTTACTTTCTCCAAGACTCAGCTCCTGTTGCCACCCTCTCAGGTACCCCCATCAATCATCTCCATGCTGATGAAGCCTCCCCCTTCATCTCCACCTGCCAGCCACTGTTCCCTTCCCCATCACACGGGACCTGTGGTCTCTCTCACTCCTCAACCTACAAACGTGCCTTTGGGCTTCTGCCTAATGCATAAATCATTTACATGTAAGTAACCCACGTCTTCTGAACACCCCCCCACCCCCGCACCCCATGGCCTCTTTCTAGACTGCCTTTCCTCCAGTTCTCAGCTGCTACATAAACTCTTGAGTTCAAATTCCTGGTTTTATTGGTACTTGCTCACTCCTTCTCCGCGGTATTTTTATTGATTGATCATCTTCTGTTCTCTTCTTAGGGATCATAGGTTCTTACTCCACACCCACTCCGTGGTTATTTCATCCACTTCAAAATCTTCACCTCTTTTAATCTTTAAGCTTTAGACTCTTACTTCCACATCACACTTACTGCTTCTCACTACCCTGCCCCACTGCACTTCCAAGTTTCTGCGAGCAAAACAGAACATCTTTACAATGGACTATTATTCAGCCTTAAAAGGGAGAGGGACCCTGATACGTGCTACAACATGGATGAACCTTGAGGACATCATGCTAAGTAAAATAAGCCAGTCACAAAAGGACACTTATATGAGATACCTAGAGTAGTCAAGTTCATGGAAACAGAAAGTAGAATGGTGGTTACCAGGATTTTAGAAGGAGGAAATAATGAGGAGTTAGTGTTTAATGGATACAGAGTTTCAATTTTGCAAGATAAAAGGAGTTCTGGAGATGGAAGGTGGTGATGGTTGCACAGAAGTGTGGACATACTTAATGCCGCTGAACTGTACGCTTAAAAATTTTTAAAATTTTTAAAATTTTTTTCCAACTTTATTGAGATATAATTGGAAAATTTTTTTCCAACTTTATTGAGATATAATTGATAAACAACATTAGGCACACTTAATATGTATAATTTGAAGATTTGATACACATATATACTGTGAAATTAAGCTAGCAAATTTTATGTTATTTGTCTTTTACCACAATCAAAACAGAACCCAGAATATCTTTTCCTCCTTTTCTGATTTATCTACTTCTGGACTGGAGTAGCCTCCCTTAGTCTCCATTTTATTTTATTTAAAGATTTATTTATTTATTTATTTATTTTTTATTGAGAGAGAGAGAGAATGAGAGAGAGAGAAAGAGCATGAGTGGAGAAAGGTCAGCAGGAGAAGCAGACTCCCTGCCGAGCAGGGAGCCCCATGTGGGACTCAATCCCAGGACTCCAGGATCGTGACCTGAGCTGAAGGCAGTTCCTTAACCAACTGAGCCACCCAGGTGCCCCCTTAGTCTCCATTTTAGATAAGCAGTTTCTCAGTGTCCCCATGGGTTCCTTTGCACAGCCCCCATTGCTGACCTGATAAGAATGGCTCTGGGATCCTCTGTTTACTTAACCCCCATCTCATGTCTTACTCTGGGTTTCTTCTCTTGAGAATGGCTACAGTTTATCCTATAGATTGCATTCCTGAATTCAAACTATACTACTTCTGTAGAATGCCCAGCTTTTGTATGTGCATTTCTCTTTACCAGGAATGAGTACCCTTTTTCCTTTCTTTGACAAGCAAAGGTATACACACATGATCTGCACACAGAAAAACAGATTCTAAGTAGATCATAGAGCTAAATGTAAGATGTAAAATGACAAAACATTTAGAGAATAAAAAAGTTAAGACTAAGTCTTCCTGATCTTAGTTTCAGTAAAAATTTCTTAGATGTGACATCAAAAGTTGAAGTAATAAAAAAAGACGAAAGACCTTGATAATTTGGACTTGGTCAAAATTTAAAATTCTAACTCTTCAAAATATTGCTAAGAGATTGGAAAAAAATCCACAGCCATTGAGAAAATACTTGCAAAGCATACAACTGACATAGGACTTATGTTTAGACCACAGAAAGAACTCTTACAACATAATAAAAACACAGATTGACAACGATTCTGAACACACCTTCAAAGACATTAAATGAACAGCCAATAAGCCAAGAAAATGGGAAATGCAAATTAGAAGCAAAATGAGATACCCATATCGTACCTAGTAATAATAATAAAAAAGAAAATACCAAGGGTTTTCAAGAATGTGGAGAAATTAGAAATTTCATACTGCTGGGGTAACTGTAAACTGATGTGATTACTTTGGGAAAACAGTTGGACATTTTCTTAGGGTAGTTACTATATGATCCAGCAGTTCCAGTCCTAGGTGTGTGTCCAAGAATTGAAAATGTTTGCCCACAAAGGACTTATACACAAATGTTCATAGCAGCATTATTCATAATACCCCAAAACATTAGTATTCAAATATCCAAATGTTCATCAATTGATAAATGCATGAACAAACTGGTTTAGATTCATACTAGGTGATAAATATTTGGCACTAAAAAGAAATGAAGTACTAACATATGCTTCAAATAAACATGCATCAAAAATATCATGCTAAGTGAAAGAAGCCAGATACAAAATAATACATGCCCGTATGGATCCATTTATATGAAATGTCTAGAAAAGGAAAATCCACAGACACAGAAAGCAGATTAGTGATTGCTTAGGGTGATAACAGTGTAATGGAGAGTCACTACAAATAGACACATGGCTTATATTTATATGTTCTAAAATTATGGGGCTGCCTGGGTGGCCCATTTGGTTAAGCATCTGCCTTCTTCTCAGATCATGGACCCAGGGTCCTGGGATTGAGCCCCATGGAGAGCCTGCCACTCCCTCTACCAGACTCTCCCTCTGCTTGTGCCCTCTCTGTCAAATAAATAAATAAAATATTTAAAAATTAATTATTTAGTTAATTAAAATGTGAATTTTGCAAATTTATAAAATTTGCAATTGTATTTAATTATACCCTTAAAACAGGTGAATTTTTTGATATATAAAGTATATCTCACTATTAAAATAGATCTCATTATTTGGAAGTGGAAATAAAATTTTAATGTATTCTTAATGAAAATACCAGACAGAATAAATCAGACACATTTCATGCACACCTGAAATTAATGAGACATTGTTTCTAAGTATACTTCAATAAAATATATACTATATATTTTATTATATATAAATATATATATTATTTATATATAATTATATACTATAAACAATATCTATAACATATTATAAACATGATATATAATATAAATATATAATAGCAGGTATAATAAAGATGGCCTAATTTCTCTTAATAAGTAGTTATCTCTCTGTATACACACACACGCACGCACACAATCACACACACACACACACACACACACACACACACAAGTACCAGACCAGAAGAACTGGTCTTCTGGTCAGTTCTGCCTCAGAACAGAAAGAAAGGTGAGTTTTGATTGGAGATATTAGAGGTGTTTTTAATTTTCTCTTTTCCATTTTCTAATTTTACCACAAATCAATAGATGAGAATTCTTGCTGAGACTCCATCACATGCAGATGAGATAGAATTACTCTCTTTATTGATCTTACTCCCACCTAGTGCTTCCTTTCCTCACTGTGTACACACTATCATGAGGACACTGGCATCTCATTGCTAAAATTTCTTCCGAACATGTTCACACCTTTCTTTTTCAGGGGAGCAGACATTTTATTTATTTAATTTTTTTTTAATACAGGAAATTTTTTCCTTTTTCCCCAATACAACATTGTATAAGTTTAAGTTGAACAATGTGATGACTTGATAAATGTGTATATTGGGAAATGTTTACCACACATCCTTCACCTCAAATCATTACCATTTTGTTGTTGTTATTGTTGTTATGGTGAGAACATTAAAGCTCTGCTCTCACAGTAACTTTCAAGTATATAATACACTATTATCAATTATTAATTATAAACACCATGCTATACTTTAGATCTCCTGAACTTATCTATCTAATAACTGGAAATTCGTATCCTTTGTCCAACATCTCCCCATTTTCCCGTACCCACCAATCCCACCACCAATCTACTCTCTGTGAACTCAGCTTTTCTAGATTCCATATATAAGTGGATCATACAGTGGTTGTCTTTCTCTGTCTTGACTTACTTCACTTGGCATTATCCTCTCAAAGTCCATCCATGTTGCCCTAAATGGCAAAATTTCTTTCTTTTTTATGGCTGAGTAATGTTGCATTGAATACATAGAGATATATCTCTCCATATATTCCACTGTATTGCAGTATTCCTGTGTGTGTGTGTGTGTGTGTGTGTGTGTGTATCACATTTTCTTTATCCATTGATCTGATGGACACTTAAGTTGTTTCCTTGTCTCGGCTATTGTAAATAATGCTACAATGAACATAAAGGTTCACATATCTCTTTGAGATAGTGATGTCATCTTTTTTGGATATATTTTCAGAAGTAGGATTGCTGGGTCATATGGTTCTATTTTTTAATTTTTTAAAGAGTTTATTTATTTATCTGATACAGAGAAAGACAGCGAGCGAGAGAGAACACAAGCAGGGGGAGTGAGAGAGGGAGAAGCAGGCTTCCTGCTGAGCCAAGAGCCTGACGTGGGGCTCCATCCCAGAACCCTGGGATAATGACCTGAGCCAAAGGCAGACCCTCAGTGACCGAGCCACCCAGGCACCCTATTTTTTAAATTTTTTGAGGAACTTCCTTTCATTTTCAATAATGGCTGCACCAATTTACATTCCCAGTAACAAAGCCACCAAGGTTCCCTTTTCTCCACATCCTCTGCAGCATTCCTTAGCTCTTATTATTATTATTTTTTTATAATAGCCATTCTCACAGCACTCATGACCTTCTATTGCCATCACTACACCCTTCATGGACTGTGGTAGTATGTTAGTTGCTAGGGCTGCCATTACAAAGTACCACAGAACAGGTGGATTAAACAACAAAAATTTATTTTCTCACAGTTCTGGAGTCTAGAAGTTCAAGATTAAGGTGTCATCAGGGTTGGTTCCTTCTGAGGGCTGTGAGGGAGAATTTGTTCTAGACCCTTCTCCTAGCTTGTGGTATTTTAATGGCCATCTTTGGGTTCCCTGGGCTATAGAGGCATCACCCCAATTTCTGCCTTCATGTTCACAGCTGTTCTTGTGTGGTGTCTGTGCCCAAATTTCCCCTTATTATAAGGACACTACTCATATTGAACACTGACAATGTCTTATTTGCCTTTGAATTTCCTCTCTTGTTTGTCAGTAATGACATACATATGGGGGGCATCTGGGTTGCTGAGTGGGTTAAAGCCTCTCTGCCCAGCATGGAGTCTTCCTCTCTCCCTGCCTGCCTCTCTGCCTACTTGTGATCTCTGTCTGTCAAATACATAAATAAAATCTTTGAAAAAAAATGACATACATGTGGTCATCAATAATGTTTATTGGATAAATACATGAAAATGTAACAACAGAGTGAAAGATTTGTACCTTGGAGTTTAGATTGAGGTCCCCCATAAGACTAATCCCAGTAAAAACCTGTGGAATGAATCTCTACACACACACACACACACACACACACACACACACACACACGGCCATCCTTAAACCCAGAGAATGTGTTTTGACTGCATATTGGTTCTGTCATGTTCCCATGCTCAGACGGAATGCAGATGTTAATGGCATTGACCTCAGTGTACTATGAGGGAGTCTGAAGACACCACAGGAAGAAAATTGTTCCTCCCCACAGCTGAAGACTGCATTTTGGGTATGCCCACAGCTGCTATTTTCAGTTTGCTCTAATAAGTGACTCTGTCCTTGAGGATTTGAAGTTACTTAGTGGATGTGCTCAAAATGGGTCGTCCATCTCTGATTGCTCCTTGTCCCTTTGCATTGTTTGCTTTTCTGTTTTCCATCACCCCCAACTCTGTGGCCGTATTTTAGCAATTACGTATCGATTATCTCTTGTAACCCAAAATGGGTGCATGGGGGTGTTTGTGAAACAAGTAGATAGAAATTACTTGGTAAACTCTTACATATGTCCTGTGATGTTTTAGAGAATTATGAAATTTTAGTAATTTTGGTAGTCATCAGGGACAGCCTCCTTATTTAGGTGAGAAACTGAGTCCACAGTGGAGGGGAGTCCAAGAAGTCTCCATAGTAGATTTATCACTTGAGTGTTCCTTGCAGAAAGATGGGATGGGATAGGAAAGCGTGTAATATGGTGAAAATATAAAGAGGGCTATCCATGGCGAGGAGCAGAGGGATACAGAGGCTAGACCAGTGCATTTGGGAAATCAACCACAAAGCTCATATGGACCAGCCAGAGTTTATAGTTCATGTGCATGTGCTGGGCAGGGAGAATACTTCGTTGCTTAAGAAGACCAGGTTTTTGGCTCAAGCAATGATGAGCCCAGTATCAGGTTTATTTGCAAGTGCAGAGCAGGTACCCCTGGCAGGATCCACCTGTCAGAGTCCTGGAAACACAGACTGAGGGAAGGTAGGGCATGAAGGCCCAGAGCTGCAGGGCCTGGCCAGGACCACAGCACACAGGAGAGGACATGTTCCTCTGTGCTGCCTCAGATGCAAACAGAGTGAGGTGGGGCTGACTGACAAGGAGGAGAGACCCTTTCAACAAGTGGCCAAGAGAAGCTAGGCAGAAGCAGGGGGTAGTGAGACACTGTACTGCCTAGGGATGATGATGAAGGCACTGGCCAGGCTGGGGAGTGGGAGGTGGGGGTAAGGAAGTAAGGAAAAGATGGGCCTTTAAATGTTTTGGTTATGAGAAAAGATTGGGCTTGAACAGCAGATCCAAATAAGAGTGTCACATGTCTTGTGGACTGAATTCTTAACAAATATTCCTCTAATAAGCTTGGTTAGGCAAATGTAGTAAATAAATGAATAAAAAGTGATGAATGAATGAACGAATGAATGATTACAAGACTGAATGACTACATTCGTGAATAAATAAATTGATTTAATAAGTGCCTGGCCATTAACTAACTGAAAATCTTTTTCATAATAACCCCACAGTATTTAACAAGTACATCCTTGTGCAGCTATCTAGTATTGCTTTGGTGTGTGTGTGCGTGTGTGTGTGTGCATGTGTGTGTACATATGTATGCAGATATGTGTATGCAGATAGGTAGATAGCTGAACTATTTTTAGGGTGAGAACAGTAATTCACAGTGTTCTTTCTGTTTCTCATGCCTTTGCAAGCTTTCTCAACTGCACAGCTAGGATCCAGCCACTGTGCCACTGATACATGTTTTTGTTTAGCTAGTAATCACAGTTTAGAGATACATTTTCCTTCCCATGAGTTTGGAATGTATATTTGTGTATTTATATTTACATTTATACACATACATATTACCTGTATGTGTTTGTGGGTGCATGCACGTGTGTGTA
Organism: Mellivora capensis; assembly: GCA_004024625.1. Classification (NCBI taxonomy): domain Eukaryota; kingdom Metazoa; phylum Chordata; class Mammalia; order Carnivora; family Mustelidae; genus Mellivora; species Mellivora capensis. The sequence goes on along the minus strand of PISX010001423.1, from coordinate 169,767 downwards.
TTCCCTGTTCTTTATTCTTTTTTTAAGCTTTTATTTATTTATTAGAGAGAGGGTGAAAGACCGAGAGCACATGCAGAAGGAGCAGCAGAGGAAGGAGAAGCAGGCTCCCCACTGAGCAGAGAGCCTGACACGGGGCTCTATCCCAGGACCCTGGGATCATGACCTGAGCTGAAGGTGGATGCTTTGCTGACTGAGCCACCCAGGCGCCCCAGCCCTGCTCTTTATTCTTAATGTTACTTCATTATGGCAGGGCACGCTGCATCTTGCTGTCAGCTCTTCTCTGTCGGTCAGGGAAACTCAGTTGCACCTGTCACTGGCCCAGCCATGAACTGGTAGACTGGTGTGACTGGGAAATCTCCATCCACCCCTTGACCCATCCAGTGTGATGCACATGTGCTAATGAAACTGACCAGAGCAGATGTGGTCTCCTTCTCAGGTCCAGGGGTTTCGTCATGGACAGTTGAGGGGCAAAGTATAATTCTGAGAACCTTAATTCTGACCATGAGTTTTTATTTCACAGGACAGCTGACCCTGTATTCTGGTGTCCTGTCCCTTAGCTAATCTTGGGACCTCAGCTATGTCGGCCAATCCCCACCAACTTTCTTTACTCTCTCACTGTCATCTGGCCTGTCCCAGAGGGAGGGCATCCATGAGAACTAAGATTGTTGGAGCAGCTCTGTCAAGCCTGCTCTATGGAACCTCCAACATTTGCTTCAGCTCTGGGAAGTCATCTGATATGTGACCAGGTTCAGACATTATTTCTCTGGCTCATGTCCTGCACTGGAAGACAATCAGATCATCACAGGTTGTCATTCATAAAAGTAAATTTGCTAACAGCCATAAACTCTGGAAGGAAGTCTAAGGTCTATCACTCACAGTACTGTTTCATTTAACCTTGCACAAATTGCTTTTTTAGGATATGGGGTTACATTTTCAGTCAGAGCATAGCAGGAGACAACAAAAAGGATTGTAGCATTTTTGACATCGCACCCTATACATTTTAAGTGCCCACAGTTTCACGGTTTTAAAGGTGAACATAAAGCAAGTGAATCATGACTGATTAAATTACCAGCTGTTAATTATATTGCTGGTTATAAATTATAAACTCTAACTCTAATTAACACAGCAGTTAATTAATTGACAACTTTGGTTGTGTTACAACTGAGTCTGGCATGCACAATTCCAAACTCATGGGAAGGGGAAAAAATGTGTCTACAAACTGTATAATGAGTGGCACAGTGACTAAATCCGAGCTTTGTGAGTCCTGAGACAGCCTGAAAGGGAGCGAGAAACATAAAGGACACTCAGAATTATTGTTCTCATGCTAAAAATAGTCAGCTGTTATCCAACATGAGGTAACTCACATATGGAAAACCTGTATTTTAATATCCAACATTACTCACAAAATCAGGAAGATGTACAACTAACTTGATAGTTGATGTTCTAACCAACACCCTGGTGAATACAGACCTTTTGCTACTTTAAATCCCCATCTGGATGCTATGTGAAAGTTCACTGTCAGTGGCCCGAACCCTCCTGGCTGGTCCACAGCTCTGTCTGATGATTCCTGTAAACCCATATGCATAGGAATACTGTCGGATATTACGTTGAAGTTTACCAGGACCACAGTTGCCAGCTGAGGGAGTACACTTGGTTTCTTGAAACAGTCCTCTTCCTTTTGAATAATTAAACAGTTCTTGTTTATTTACCAATTTTCTAAGCAAAACATGGACATTTTAACAATCAGAATCAGCCTTTCATGACTCCTGTTGGCACCACCACCATTTCACCTTCTCTTCATGAATCCTAAATCTTCCCTGTGCATGCATGATGTGAAGGCATAAGTATTGAAAGGGAATAATTAGAAACATCTGTTTACATTTACCAGAAGCAGATATTAGAAGAATTAAAATAAGCACCACCAGCATGCAATAGCTTAAAAAAATTGAATATGCAAGAATGTCTGAGTATCATGAGAATGCCAGATTTTTGTGTAAACACACTATATGAATACACTGTATGATATAAAAAGATCCTTTATGAAATGATATAAACAGCAAGCAAAGTTAACATGCACTGAATAAATATTCTGAAATATTCATTTCTCTTCCTCCTTTACCAAACAGCTCGTCAGTGTGACATTTAATGATAGCAGTGCGAGTTGGGTTGATGACCGTAGTTATTTATAGCATCAAGACGTGGAACGAGGCAGGACATCCATGCTCTGAGGCAGTCCTCAGACACCTGTGCTGAAGCACAGTCAGAAACCTGTAATCCTAGAGCCCTAACCCATGTCTTCATGTTGTCATATGAGCTGCTTGACAGCGTTGATGGTTTTTGTTGAGACCGCTCGAAGCGGCTTCTAGCAGGACACATTGGTAACCACTAGAATCTCAGAAGCAAGTGGGAAGATTGTGTTCTTGCAGTGCACACAGCACAGGCTCCTCTCCATGGCAGCGCATGGCAGGAGCCTCCATATGCCTGTGCTTCAGTACACATGTGCATGCTTTCTAAATATAGACTGTTGATGTTAGGGAAGTTGAGTTTACTAATTTTAATGAAGTGAAAGGATTCTGTCTAACTTTAAGTCAAAATAGTGATCTCATGGAATAAAGACTAATTACATGCAAAAATAAGAATCACAAATAGAATTTTTAAAAAATACCAATGCTTGTTGTTACCCTGTACAATTCTGACCCAAGTCAGTTAGGTTGGGCCCTGGAATTGGACCAAGAATAAGAAAAGAGTAAAAGAAAAGATGATTAAAGACACTACCAAATAGAGCTGTCAAAAGAGCAATTGGAAAAGGAATCAGTGCTCAAAGTAATACCTGGCTTACAGATAAAAACAGGATGTCATTAGCTAAACATTTTGTTAGCATCTTAGGGATGGATAAGATCAGCATGGAAGAGGGGAAGAAAGGGGGAAAGGAGCAGGGACAAGCCTGAGGCAGTCAAACATTGAGATATAGTTGGGAACCTCTATACTGTTTACCAGCTTGCATTCCCACCAACAGTGTAAGAGGGTTCCCCTTTCTCCACATCCTTACCAACATTTGTTGTTTACTGACTTGTTAATTTTGGCCATTCTAACTGGTGTAAGGTGGTATCTCATTGTAGTTTTGATTTGAATCTCCCTGATGGCTAGTGATGTTGAACATTTTTTTATGTGTCTGTTAGCCATTTGTATGTCTTTTATTGGGAAGTATCTATTCATTTCTTCTGCCCTTTTTTGGACTGGATTATTTGTTTTTTTGGATGTGAGTTTGAGAAGTTCTTTATAGATCCTGGATACCAGCCCTTTATCTGTAATGTCATTTGCAAAAATCTTCTATTCTGTGGATTGCCTCTTAGTTTTGTTCACTGTTCCCTTTGTTGTGCAGAAGCTTTTTATCTTGATGAAGCCCCAAAAGTTCATTTTTGCTTTTGTTTCCCTATACAATGGAATATTACTCAGCCATCAGAAAGGATGGATACACCCACCATTTGCATTGACATGGATGGAATGCAGGGACTTATGCTAAGTGAAATAAGTCAAGCAGAGAAAGACAATTATCATATGGTTTTACTCAAATATAGAACTTAAGGAATAGTGCAGAGGACTACAGGGGAAGGGAGCGAAAACTGAATGGGAAAAAATCAGAGCGGGAGACAAACCATAAGAGACTCTGGACTCTGGGAACCAAATGGAAGGTTACAGAAGGGAAGGAGTGGGGGGATGGGGTAACCAGGTGATGGATATTAGGGAGGGAACGTGTGGTGGTGAGCACTGGGAGTTAAACGCCACTAATGAATCTTGGAACACTACATCAAAAACTAGCGATGCACTGTATGCTGGCTAATTGAACATAATAATGAAAAGAGAGAGAGAGGTGGGAAGTGGAAGCACAGGAGCCCTGAGATACACCACTGATGGAGTAGAAAGGCCAGAAGAGGAAAGTGAGCTTTCAGCCATGCTCAACTTCCCTATATATATATTGAGTCAAATGAGGACAAAAAGTGCCCTTTGGAGGTCATTGGGTAACCTTGCTCTGACCAGGCTGGAGATTGTCAGCAAGTCTCAGGTGAATTGATGAGGGGATAAAAACTCTGTGTTGGGCAATTTGGTTGACTAGAAATTCTAAAGAACTTTCAGTATAAATCATTAGAAATGGTGAACAAATCATAATAAACATGACTGAGATGTATCACCTAATTTACAGGAAAATAAGAGAATGTTCCAGGATCCACAAAAAAGGACAGATTTTGACAGAAAGCTGAAGATCAAAGTGTTGTAATCTGTACTTGAAGACTGGAAGGCCTGGGGTCTTTTGCCCCATGTGACCCGTTGGCTTGTTGTTAATGATGACACAGAAATGAGAGACTAAAGGAACTCTATAAATCAGAGGGTTAAAACTGAGTCTTCATAGAGCTGGCACACCCAAGGGCCACACGCTCATTAGAAGGGTATTGTAGAAAGACATTCCCCAAAGGGAATTCCATCAAAGGGAGATGATAAAAAAATGTGTCTGTTTCACCTGGGCTTTCGGTGGTATGAAAGACATCTTCCCTGAGAATATCACATGCCCATATTAATCTGGATTTGGGGATTGAATTCAAACTGCAGAGAAATTTTCACTGGAAGTGACCCGAGGTTATCAACCAACGTAGAACAACAGGTGAAAGCACATGCAGAATTTTTATGAAGGGACACGCTGGCAACATAGATCCCATAGAAGTTCTGCTCACTTGTTCAGCAAATGTTTATGAGACCTCAGTCATGTGCAAGGCACTGTCTCAGTCAGCACTGTGCTCAGAATACATCAGTGAGCAAAACGAACTTCCTGAACTCATGAAGCTTACATTCTAGCATGGGAGAAAGGACATAAACATAACATAAAACATAAAATACATATACCATACATATATAGAATATGAACACGGTTAATAGGATAGAAGAGGATAGGGGCGGAAGGTCGCCATTGTCAGGAACAGGAACTTTCCATTGTCAGGAACTTGTTCAAAAGGTGAATCTGAGTAAAGAAGTAAGTGAGGAAGTCAGACTAAGGCGAGGAAGGTTATCTGGGGAAAAAGAGTTCCAGGCAAAGTAGAAAGGGCCTAAAGTAGGAGAATGTATGGATTTTTTGAGGAACAACAAAGAGGATATTGTTGTCAGGGCCAGTGATTGGTCTGGGATTTCACCAACAGTTTCATGGATGCTGAAAAAATGCATCAGTTCTGTGGGTGAGACAAAGGACAGTTGACTACTCTCATCTAGGGCCAGCAATATAATTGTGGGGTCCAGCACAAAATGAGAGTACGAGTCCTTTGTTTAAAAAGGAGGAGTAAATTGGGGCCCCTGGGTGGCTCAGTGGCTTAAAGCCTCTGCCTTCAGTTCAGGTCATGATCCCAGAGTCCTGGGATCAAGCCCCGCATCGGGCTCCCTGCTTGGCAGTGAGCCTGCTTCCTCCTCTCTCTCTCTCTCTCTCTCTGCCTGCCTCTCTGCCTACTTGTGATCTCTGTCTGCCAAATAAATAAATAAAATCTTTAAAAAAATAAAAAAATAAAAAGCAGGAGTAAATTATCATTCCTCTCCTATATAAAAGTTAGCATTTGTGTTTCTCCTTCCTTGGAAATTTGTGCTTGACTGAGTGTGTGAAAATCGGCATTGCAGTTTCTTCCTGGCTACCTAAGGTTTGATTACAGTGTCCCAGAGGATAGAATTGTTTCATGTAATTCCATGTAACGATGTCCACCCAAATTTTTCCGCTGAAATTCAGAAAAATAATGATGATCAAGCCAATATTTTCTCAGTTATATAAAGTATAATATTGTTAATATTGTGATTTATCTAATAGCAATAGCCTAACCGGTTTTGGGTAAAACCCAGAAATAGACATGATCTCAGAAATGAATGAGCTTGCTGTCTAAAAATAGCACATCTTCTTAGAAACTGAAAGTACTTTAAAATGTGTGGCATCACTAATCCACATGATTTGTCTCTGAGGAGAAGAAATCCATTGTTAAATCCTGCCATAGAGATGCACATATATAAAAGCAAAGGGCATTGAATTCTCACAGTTTAAGTACATGATGGGGTTCTTCATTTAAAATGGGAATATTCAGGGTACCTGGGTGGCTCAGTTGGTTAAGCAACTGTCTTCGGCTTGGGTCACGATCCTGGAGTCCCAGGATCGAGTCCCGCATGGGGCTCCCAGCTCCTTGGGGAGTCTACTTCTCCCTCTGACCTTCTCATCTCTCATGCTCTCTCTCACTGTCTCTCTCTCTCAAGTAAATAAATAAAATCTTTAAAAAAAGTTTTTAAAAAATAAAATGGGAATATTCATCCTTTATATTATAATAAATATCTTTCTTTCTGTTGAAGCATATTTTTTTCTTGTTTGCTCTCTTGAAGGGATTCAAAGAGAAATGATTTTTAAGTGATATTCAGTTCAACAAATCTAATAGTTTGAACTCTAGAAGCCATGTAACCCAAAAGATGTCACTATTTAAAGACGTAAAATCTTCAACTTCATGACCATCTGCAGGAACCACGCCTGAGCAAGGGAAAAGCACGGAGGCTTGTTAAATGCCACACAGTCAGAATGTAGGCAAGTCACTCACAAGTCTCCAAGTGTGACATTCGACCAGTTGTTCAAATATCCCTCAAATATAGAGGTGTTGAGGATTCCTTGCACAAGCAATATGGCTGTTTCTCACAGCCAGTTCTTGGAGCATCTTTGGATGAATGACATATTTAAGAGACATCCCATCCCCTTTTAGAAGCCTATTAATTAAAGATAGCTGCTAGAAAATAAAGATCCATATCACATATATGTATGATATATACTTATATATATGATATATATTATGATATATACTTATATATCATATATATTACATATATTAATATATACATAAGTTACTGAACAGTCTGGTGTCTTTAGCGAGTATTATTCAGATAAATACTTTTTTAGAATAAAGAATATGCAATGACTCTCCAGTCATTTACAAGCACATTCCAAAATTTCATTCATATGGTGTTTGTGCTGAGTTGAAACATCTGTTCTTATACAGAGTGTGAGACATCTGATCATCTTGTATATTCTTGTATTTAACCCATTATATACCTGAGGTCTGGTGTTGGACTCAGCCTGCTCTAGACGTGGGTAAGTGCTCTGGGATGCAATTTGAGAGTCCAGGAGCTTATCTCTATTCATGGAGCTGTCAGTGAAACACTCCCAACACTCTGTACTGTTGCTGACTCATGGGCCAGTTCTAGATACGGAAGGCATTTAGACAATAGGATCAACAGAGCCCAGTGACTGAACACATGTTGAATGTAAGATGAGAAAGAAAGAAGTTGGTGTACAGCCTCTGGTTTTGGTTTGGTTGAAAATGAGTGAATGGGTACAAAATGGTGGTACAGAATGGAGAACAGATTTGGTGTAGAAAGATAATGAGTTAACTTTGGACATATTAACCTTGGGTTGCCTATGGGGAATCCTGATGGAAAGGCTCAGAAGGCAGCTGGATCTACCCATGCAAATCTCAGAGAAGTACAATGGTCACAGATACTGATGGAGGAATCTGGGAATGGGAAAGAAAAGCAGGGATACTTCTCTCTCCTGGCTTCCTGGTGTGCAATTTGGGAGAGTACCTTCCCCTTTAAAAAAAAAAAAAAAAAAAAGGCTATAAAAGGCCACCAGTTTACAATTAAAGGGGGCCATGAACGAGACATTTAATAAAAATGTTCTTTATATAGGGGGTCAATTGACCGTAAAGTGGGGTTTTTCCCAATTTAAAATGGAGAGGACTGGGTAGGAAGTGAGTCCAGGAGCATTTGAAGGTCCAGTCATTCATAGCAGGTCAGGCTGGCAGGATGGCTGGTCCTAGTTTTTTGTTATTAGTGCTATAATTATTTTTACAAATCCATGTTTAATATTAATCTGTAACTTCAAAACATTTTACAGCAGAATAAAAATGATTGATAAAAATCTAGTGACCTGATACATTTCAGGGAACAAGCTTGTATCTGTTACATTTAAATATTAAGTAAAAGACACACTTAGGATTTTAAATGCAAAGTGTGAAGCCTACTTCAGTGGTGTTGAAAATTCTACAGTAAAGTATCAGTCTTAGTCTTTTTCAGCTGAACCTCCAAATAATATCCAATATATCCAATAATATCCATATCCAATAATATGTAAATAATAAAGCCCATTTTGCTTTGCTGTTTGGTATGTACTTGGCATAGAACAATGCACTGGGGGTCCAACTGTGAAAGAGGGGCATTTTTTATCCAGTGCTGGGAGGCTTCTTTCAGTGCTTCCTGGCTCTGCTCTAGATTGAGGGAAGACAATGCAGAATTTTCCAAATGCCTAGTATGAGTCAAGCACTGTGTTAAGCATTGTTAGCACAGTTAATTGCTAGAGCACTTTTTAAATGACCATTTTTAGTTTCTTTTTTCCTCAAGAGATTTCTGAGAGTCGGAGTGATTAGGTGACTTTCCCAGGTAAGGTCCAGAGGAAGGAAGCCTATCCAGTGTGTCAGAAGCATCGTGCCCTACCACTCCCTGTACATCAGCCCCTGCCAGAGACTTATTTAGCTGTGGGCATCTGTCCTACAGTTCCCTCGTTCTCATTGGCTTATGCTGAATTCTCAATTTCTTCTGATACTACTTTTTTTTTGTCCTTTGAATGTAGATCGGTATAATCATTTTGCTTTTCAAACTTAATGGGCTCCAGAAAAATATCTATGATATCTATTTATATGTGAAAAGAAAAACATATATTCAAAGTAATTTATATCCTATGCCTGTTTTTCAGGTGGCTTTGGAGAACTGGGGAACTTGTAATTATTTTCACCAGCCCTTTTACACTTCACACACAGGTGACTGGTTCATCCTTTGAATACATTTACCATTTAGGTGGATGAATAAAAAATACAAACCATGAAATTTTGGGTGGGTATAACAATTATAAGAAGACCAGAACATCCCCGCTACCTACTTGCTCATTTGCACACCAGCCTCCTTCCTTCCCAGCCCAGACTTAGTAGATATTCCTTAAATACACACTTCTTTTGCATTATTGTGCATCCCTTGATTCCTAATGGGTGCCTCCACCATGCTAAGCCCTTAAAAGTGTGGCAGTAAGTGGGCTTAGAACAGTGAAATGGGGGGCACCTGGGTGGCTCAGTGGGTCCTGGGATCAAGCCCCGAGTCAGACTCTCTGCTCAGTGGGGAGCCTGCTTCCCCCTCTCTCTTTCTGCCTGCCTCTCTGCCTACTTGTGATCTCTGTCTGTCAAATAAATAAATAAAATCTTAAAAAAAAAAATAAAGAAGATGTGGTCCATATACACTATGGAGTATTATGCCTCCATCAAAAAGGATGAATACCCGACTTTTGTAGCAACATGGACTGGACTGGAAGAGATTATGCTGAGTGAAATAAGTCAAGCAGAGAGAGTCAGTTATCATATGGTTTCACTTATTTGCGGTGCATAACAAATAACACGGAGGACATGGGGAGATGGAGAGGAGAAGGGAGTTGAGGGAAATTGGGGGGGAGATGAACCATGAGAGACTATGGACTCTGAAAAATAACCTGAG
>PISX010001423.1:137099-160076 GCA_004024625.1 Mellivora capensis | reverse complement strand
TTACGCTGAAAAGAAATAAAAAATAAATAAATAAATTTAAAAAAAAAGAAAAAAAAAAAAACTAGTGAAATGGTTCACCTACATTTGCCCAGTCAACAGGAAGGAAGCTAACTCGAAACTTGGGCATATTTGATTCTAAAGCTCCTTCTCTTAATCACTTTCATTTTTTTCTTTGGTTCAGTTTTATGTTTACCTCCTAGATAGTGAACTACTTAAAGTTACAAATTATGTCTTCCTTATCTCTGGGTCCCTAGCACTCTGCATGGTCCCTCCTCTATGGAGATACTCAGGGAGTGCTTGAAAGGGGATGGGGGAGGAAAGGAGGGTAGCAGAAAGAGGTAGGTCATGCTTTCTTAGAAAAAAACCACCATATGGATTCCAGTGAAGTCTGTTGTGGGAGAAAAGGTGGATGTCACATTGGATACTCCTTTTTAAGTGGTTAAAAAGAATGGATTCGAAATTTCTAAATAAATGTTGTTAAGAGAAGTGCCAAGATTCCCCCAGCTTAATGGTAGTTGCAGAAATACCTACAAAGGGAGTCTCTATGACCTAGGTCTTATGTATACTTTTCAGAACAATTTTCCTTAACCTGAGAACAACTTACCTGTGAGGTTTTGTATCACAAACTTGCTGAACCAGATGCAAATGCAGGTGTCCCGTGGCTTTCACAGCTGCAGCTAGATATTTAAATGTGGTTTGGAGATTGCATTTCTTTCTCAGGGTTAGTAAATTTTGTCTTCATTTCCTGCGCTGAGTAAATCTCTTCAATTTCTTAATTGCAGAATAATGAGCAGTATCTCCACTTTCAAATATGTATTCTTTTTATTTTAATGTGATAAATGTGGAGAGAGTTCCACCAGCAGAAAGAAACTTTGTTGTTTATCTCTTACTGCAATTTATGTGAGTTGCTTGAATGCCCAAAAGATAGGCTGAGGTTTTATTTTGTTATTTTTGTTGTTACTGCCTCTGTTTCTACATTCTTAGGAGATTTTGAAAGGACTGCCACCTATGTATAAATGCTTGGGAGATGAATGGCTCATATTCAAGAATGCCTATTCCCTGCCGCTAAGACTGCCAACAATCCTTTCCTAGCAGTCCCAGACTGCCTACTCTTTCTGCCCCACCCACTGTATTTCAGCCCACTGGCTCCAAACCCTGGGACCCTGGGCTGGGCTGGTGTCTTACCCAGGAACTCTGGCTTCTGACCTTTGCATGAAATGGATTTTTGTAATCTGGAGTAAAACCTGACAACTATGTCACATTTTTTCAGTGACAAAAATTTTGCAAATTCTAAAGAAATTACTAAAAACTTGAAGAACTTCAATCACTAGTTTTTTAAAAATATTTTATTTATTTGACAGAGAGAGATCACAAGTAGGCAGAGAGGCAGGCAGAGAGAGAGAGAGGGGTAGCAGGCTCCCCGCTGAGCAGAGAGCCTGATATGGGGCTCGATCCCAGGACCCTGAGATCGGGGCCTGAGCCGAAGGCAGAGGCTTTAACCACTGAGCCACCCAGGCACCCCAGTCACTAGTATTTGTTCTCACCTTGAAAAAGCAATATGAAGCAGGTAGGAATGCACCTCCATGGACTTATTAGTATGCTGATTGATTTGATACACAAACATCTGTACACACAGGCATGCACAGAGTTAGAGAGGGGAGAAAGTCCATGACTTCAGTAGCTTAGATCTGCCAAAAAAAGCCCTAAGGAATAATGGCCTTCTCATTGAATGATTTTGCTTGTAAGATTCTTTTAAAGAAAGACTGTTCTGAATATAGTTCTTACTTCAGTATTTCTTCATGTTGATCCTAAGTTTGTCATATGCCTTTTATAAAATGGGGAGAGAGGAATTCAAGACATTCGTTGAAACCAATTATAATTAATTAATCCACATTTATATGTTATATCCCAGAGAATTCTAGGTCCTAGTGGACTAGAGAATTCCGGATGAGGAAACACTTGGGGTTTCCTCCTCACTGCCTAACCTCTCTCCACTGAATCCCGTATCCCAGGGCAATAGTGTCCACTGGAATCTGTCACAGTATAAACCAGAGAGGGGAGGCTTCCTTGTATGAATAACCGTTTCAGATACAGATGAACCTGGTAAGGCAGAAGCCCAGATGGTTTCACCTGGTGTCCCAGGTCCAGGTCCACACAGACACACATACATACACTCGGGCAGTCTGTGACTGGATATGGAAGAGCACAGAGCCTGCTCCCCTGGAGACATGCCTGAGCTAACCTAGGAGGCCAAGGATTGTTCCTCTACATGGGCTTCCAGTTGCCTTCCCTGGCAAGGATTTAGGGGTGGACAACTGAGTGAACGGAGAAGCAGAGGTGGTAGGAGGTGCTCCAAGCTGAGGGGGCTGAGGGCCAGGAAATCAATGTGTTTACTTAGGGCCTCCCAACTATCTGGTGCCAGCCCCATTCCCAGGTTGGATCTGCACCTAAACCAGAAACCCAGTGTTCTCAGGGTCCCCCTGGGCTGTTGAAGCAGCTGCTAACACAATGGATGAGAATCATTATCTATGTACACACATTCAGTGTGTCAATTAATTAATTTATAGGAGGGATATTTTATAAATGCTCCAAGTACTGCAAATTTCAACTACCACCCAAAGCAAAGTCTTCTGAAATCAAGTGATTCCAAATTATACCCGGAAGGAACTCTGTGAGCCTATATTCCCAGCCAGGTCTGGAGAATCTGGGACAGGGTTAGGAGTGAAGGTTTTCCCTCTCAATCCATGAAGGCCCCACAGCAGAGGGGATTCTGTGTCTCCTGGACACAGGGCCCTGCTATTGTGCCTCAGTTGGCAGCTATTTCCGTCACTCCTCATCTCTAGACCGTTGCTCCCCTCCTGCATTTGTCAACACGTTCTGTCTGATGTGCTGACATGGCTGGTTGTGCCACAGCCAGGGGTCAGTGCCAGGAAGCAGACTGTCTCTTCCTGCCACAAGTAGATTGTGTACCAATCTAATTAAGCCCACCCTCCCAGGGTGAGGTTTCTGGAGCCTGTGTCCATCACACTGCACAGTGAAGGGGCTTCATGGTCCCCCGGGCGCCACCCCTCCTGAACACCCACTGTTCTCATGAGCCTGCTCCTCCCAGACTCCTGCTTCTCCCCATGCCCCACCCCTTCCTGTACCTCATTCCTCTGTATTCCTCCCAGAGCCTGGATCCTCAATGCTGCCCCACTCCTCCCTCCAGCCCTTTTCCTCCAGACCTTCGCTTTTCCCCACACCAGACCCTCCTCTCACTTTGACCCCCAAAGCTCCTAATGCCAGCTTTTCCCTATACTCCATTGTTCCCTCATCCCCACCTCTCCCCACACCCACTCCTCCCTCTGTCCAGGAGACTTAGTTTCCCCTGCAAAGGGCAAAGGTGGGAAAGAAGGAAATAATCACAACTTCCTCTCGCCCTGGCAAGGGCTATTGGTGTCTGAGAGTTCTGCATCAGTGTGACTGCAGACCCTTCCCTGTGCTCAGGTGGATCACATCACCAGAGCCAGAAAGATGAAAGTCAGGGACGCGGGAGCTCTCCAGAGCCCCAAGGAATGGAGAGGCTGGCATTCGCCACCAGGATCAGATTCACCAGTATTGCCTGGTTCTAATCCCCATCAAGGCAGGAGCCCCCGAAAGCCCTATATTTGAGAAATGCCATTTCAGGGCGTTTCCCCTGTCTCCTTCCACCCCCCTCCAAAACTCCCCTCAGCTGCACTGCATTTGGGGGTGACCAATCCAAAAAAAAAAAGGCAAGGAAGGCTCACAAAGGATCTGGGGAGCTCTGAATGTGGGAAGCACCAACTTGTCTGGGATCCCCTGAAGGAAAGAAACTTTCACAAGGCATCTGTATACATAGCAACTGTGCTAAATGTTTGCAAGGAAGGGGGGCTTTAGTGGTTCCATAGTGTTTATTCCCCTCAAAAACAGCATTGGCTTATGTGACTTGCTTCTCCACCCTTTGAGATATCTTTGCAAACCATCCTCCCACCAAGCTCATTTCAGTATATTACACAATACAATTTAACTACTGTCCCTTAGAGCTTTGGTTTCGAGGTTGAGAGTTGCACCCTGTAGGGAGGTAGCCCCAGCTTCAAATCCCATGTCCCCTAGTTACTCATGTGTAATGGGGCATGCAAGGGAGGGAGGAGGCAAATTACTTCAGCTCTTCCATTTTTTTTTCCTTTATCAATTGGGGATGATAATGAGAATACTAATAATCCCCACATTATGTTTAAATGAAATGGCATTAGAAATGACTGGCATATGCCAAGGGATCAGAGCGTGTTCACTGTTACTGTCACTTGTCTGCCAATCTGTACAGGAGAAGGAAGTGGGATACTGAGTAGTGTCCCCACTGATGTGGTGAAGCCATTGCTTCAGAAGGCAGAAGTTGGATTTAAATAGCTTATTTTACCCTGTCTGTTACCTAAGCTCTCAGCAACCCTAATCCACTCAAGTCACCTCAGCAAACACCCAAGACCAAAATTGAGAAGTGGTGTTAATGGTGTGGAGAAAGCACAGGTCAAAATAAGACCCAGAGCCCGAGCTTGCAGACTCTGGATGACAACTGGGTTCCCAGGATAAACTGACACATTCCCTCCATCCTCATGGCAACCCATGTGAACGCCAGTTGGAAGGGAACTCAGAGACGTGCTAGACTTCATGACTCAGGCGTAGGATGTGGGCTTAGAAACCAAAGAGAGAAGCAAGTGAAATTCTATTTCAATAAGAATGTAATTTGGAGCGTTATATTCAAATAGAAAATCCTTTAGCTGCTGCTGCTGATTTATTTCCACCTTGTTGTGCCACCAGAACTTTGAATGTTTCAGTTAAAATGCATTACCTACATTAGCCATCATTCATGGTAACGCAGGGAATGCGATAGCACTCTTTGGGGGTCCATTCGCAACCAAGGCCAATATCTGTGAACTTTAGGATTTCCCTAACCTGCATTCCCCTTCCACTTGTTCTCCTTTATCAACCACCAGCAAGCACTCTCTACTCATTTTGGTCTTTGCTCATCACCTCTCTCACCACCGCAAAACTGATCTTCCCGATCTGTGATTTTGTGTTTAAAATAGGTTTTATTATTATTTGGGTATGGCAAGGGCAACAGATCAGGAGACAGCTGCCATTGGAAAGCTAGTTTGCAAACCACATACCTCAAAGGAAGGGGGTACACCATCCATTGCAGGGAAGAGGGTGGGGGCATGCACAGGGAAGCACTAGGGTCGGTCACAGGAAAGAAGGGAAACTGTGGGCAAAGAGCTTTATTGTGGTTTCCATGAGAACGAATGGGCATATGGGAGGCTGGATAAGCAGGCTTAGGATGGGCTAGTTTGAATAATTTAAGTGGGCCCTGGGGTCTAGGCTGTTCCTACTTTTCGGGTACTTGAACATAGTTGAAATATTTGCCCAGTGTGAAAGCCCAAGAGAGAAGGCATTTAGGGTATGAGCCCTGGATTGGTTCATTTGCATCTGGAAAGCACAATCTAGACCTTAACACAATTGGTTGCTATCTCTAGGAATTGGCTAGCCCTGAGGAAAAGGAGGAAAGCCCTTCCAGGGCCAGCCAGGGTCTAGAAGTGCTTATTTAAAGCATAAGGAAACAGAAAATAAAAGACTATTAATACGCTTGGTTATGTCACTTCCTACTGGACTGTCAGTGGCTTTCATTGGCTGAGGAGCTGGCATTCAAGGTTTTTTTTCTGGTCCCTGCTACAGAGTCCAGCCTTGCCCACCATGCTGTCCTTTTCTCCTTTTGAACCCTAAGTTCCATGTAAACTGAACTCCTCACTGTTTCTCATCAGTTCGGTAAAATCAATGAAACAAAAGCAACATAGTTGTCGGGGTGCCCGGGCCCAGTTGGTTAAGCCACTGTGTTTGGCTTAGGTCATAATCCCAGGGTCCTGGGATCGAGTCCCGCCATCAGGCTCCTTGCTCAGTGGGGAGCCTGCTTCTCTCTCTGTCTCTGCCTGCCACTCTGCCTACTTGTGCTCTCTCTCTCTCTCTCTCTGACAAATACATAAATAAAATCTTAAAAAAAAAAAAAAGCAACATACTTGTATGATTCTTTTTCATGCCCCCTCTCCAATATCTGGCTAACCAAGGCCTATCTTTAACGTCACCTGCTCTATGAGAGCTGGTGATGGTGTGTGGCCCAGGTCACACAGGTAATGCCAGGCACAGAGCTCTGTCCATGTAAGTGCTTAGGAAAAAACTCTTCTATATTTCTTTTCACCCACTCAAATACTATCTCTCCTTCCAGTTGCAGACAAAACCTCTATAAAGACTCCCCAGTCCATTTGAATTATCTTGCTTCCCCCCCCGTCTGATTTTTTTTTATGGCCCTTATGGCTTAAAATTTATTTTGCTGATAGTTGTTTAGCATGTATTGGTTTTATCACCTTGCCTGTGAGCACCTGGAGAAGAACATCCAGGTGTGTTCTTTGTCATTTCAGAGGCTTCTGTGCTCTAATACTCATGAGATCAGTAATAAGTAGACATTATTAGATTAATAAGCACTGAATACTGCCCTGTGAATCAGCAAAATGAGTATTGGATAGGATGTCATAAGACCTGTGTCTAGGATTCTTGAATTGATTTGCAATGCCACCGCTCATTGCCCATAAAGCCAGGCTGTTTGCAGACATCTGGAAGTGTGTGATTTCAGAAGCTTCTCTAAGTAACAGTGATTTCTCCTTCCCTGATCAGAGAGTTTACCCTCTTCCCTTTGGATTTTCAGCTTGGATCCTTCTATAGTGGGTTCATGATGTCCCATGAATATTACCAAATTTTCAGACTTGATTGTCATAGATTGGAATAGTGATTGCCAAAAGAATAAAAATTTACAAATAGAAGTTTCATGTTTATCCTGATTTCTTTTTTCTACTTTCTTACTGCATACTTTGCAAACAAACAAACAAAACAAAACAAAACAAAACAAATGAACAAACAAAATGTAGGATCATCTGTTTAAATACTTGCTTGTTTTGTTGGCAAGCCTGTGGGGGTTGCACCATGGCCCATTTCCCCCTCTCCTACACCTGGCTTTAGCTATAGGCTCCCATTTTCCCCAGATGAATGCATCATTATCTCAAGGTGATGATAAGGCCTAGTGAGTGTGGGAATGGCCATGACATTCTGGAAGAGAAAGAAAATGTAATGACATAGAGACCTCCCACAGGTATCGTGTCTCCAGGGTGCAGAGGGTTTTTATTTCCAGCTCTCACGGAGGGCAGGAGAGGGAAGTGGCTTACCTTGTAGAGAGAATCTGTAGATAGAGCTCTTCCGCTGTGGGTGGTAAAGACGCACGGCTGCCTGGTGGGAGATGGGCCTAGGGGAGTTTTCAGGGTCCTGTGAGCAACCCGATTTTATGATGACTTAAAAAAATTTTTTTGACCTTTATATTGCTGTGGCTATTTCTTAAATGCCAATATGTCTCATCTGGTTCTTACCTAAATAAAACAGAGGATTTTTTTTTTATTAAAACAACAACAACAACAACAGGGCATTTATAGACATGATTTACACCTATTAAGCCTCATATTTGCATTTACAAGAAAGCAACCACTGTTTCCTACCTTGCCTGAAAATAATGTCCATTTCTCCTGGGTTCCAACCTGAATTTGACCAGTCATGAAGGAAATATGCCTGTGGCTGTGCACAAACTAATTCTTTTCTTTTCTTTTTTTCCCCCCAGGATTACACCTTAACCATGTATTTTCAACAATATTGGAGAGATAAAAGGCTTGCCTATTCTGGGATCCCTCTCAACCTCACGCTTGACAATCGAGTGGCTGACCAGCTTTGGGTGCCTGACACATATTTCTTAAATGACAAAAAGTCATTTGTGCATGGAGTGACAGTGAAAAACCGCATGATCCGCCTTCACCCTGATGGGACGGTGCTGTACGGGCTCAGGTCTGTCTGCCTTTTCAGGGCCAATTTTGCAGTTGCATGGTGCATTGGCGTTGAATTTCTCACTTGAGGTGATTATAGGGACTGAGACCACGTCTTCAGATTATTAGGAGACAACCGTAACACACTGAGTTTTGCACACACGCACACAAATCTTAGAAATACAAGATTTGGGGCATTATTGTTACCATAAATAGTCACCACGCAAGGGAAAAACTTCCTCCTTGGATTGATTTTAAATAGTTGGTTTGCCCTATCTAAGAACACAGATTCCCCGAGGACGGATTTACCATACTATAACCACAAAGCCCTGTAATTAATATTGCTGTGACACTGCAGACCTTTCCAATAAAGTTTTCCCAAAGCTGTTTGCCCAGGTGAAAAAAGATGTCTAGTTTTGCCGTTATATGGTATAATCTCCTCAGAGCTTCATGAGATAATGTCACCAATATTTATGGGAATGACTAAATGTGAGGCTTCCTGATGAGAATCATCTCTCACCAGGTCTCATAATGAAGTCACTTGACTCAGTAAACCAGACTGCTGCCTGGAACCCTGAGGAGGCCCTGGGCTTCCCTGGTTACCCTGGAAACCACCAGACCTTCCCATGATGCTCCACCACTGCTGGTGGCTAATTATTTGAATATCATCACCCTTGCTAAATGGTGATATTAAAAATCTTTCATCCTTGTGTTGATTTTGCAATGATTTTTGTTTTGTTTTGTTTTGAAGTAATTTGTGTGTCTGTGTCTGTGTCTGTGGGTGGGTAGGTAGTTATGGGTGTGAGTGCGTACATGCATACATGTGTGTCTTTCTTATATCCTGGCCTAAAAGTGCCTTTGAGATCTTGTAGGGATGACCACAGTTTTGAGTAGGACACAGGTGGATATCTTGGAGAAAATATTTGTCATAAAATTTTGTGAGTCCATAAGCCTTTAACTAAGACTCCAGCACATCTAAAGGAAATCATAACAACATATATTTAAATCCATATCACTATGACTTTTACTGCTTCAGATGAGGAAAGGGGAATATTTAACATTGCCTTAAGTAGAAAATATTGAGTGACTTTCCCAAAACAGCAATATACAGAATAAGAGAATTTTAGCAAAAAATCAGACTTTGTAATGGAGGAAAAGTGGTGCATGTTAACCAAGCCATGGTATTACTGTAGGAAAAAATTTCAGACTGATGTTCTTCTGGACATTCCAGGCATTTTGTATTTTTGCCTGGAAATAAAAAACATGGATGTAAAATTCTGGAAGTTCTGACAAGTACATCACTTGTACAAAAGATTACCCAGAAACCATGTGAGCATGAAATGAGGAGTCATGTCCCTCCTTTATCTGCCCCCCAAAATATGAATAGAAAAAGTGTGTGTGTATGTGTGTGTGTGTGTGTGTGTGTGTGTGTGTGTGTAGAGCAAAGAGAAACAAATATCAATAAAAAATTAAGCCTAGACTTCTTGGCTTTTTAAAAAAGAATTATTTATTTATTTTAGAGACACATAGAGAGAGGAGAGAGAGAAGATGAGCAGGGTTGGGGGGGCAGAGGGAGAGGGAGTAGGAGAGAAGCAGACTCTGCTGAGTAGGGGGCCTGAGGCAGGGCTCAATTCAGGACCCTGATATCATAACCTGAGACAAAATCAAGTCAAATGCTTAAACATCTGAGCCAGCCACCCTAGGCTTCCTGGCTTTCTAAACAAAACTTGGTATTCGGGTCCTCTCCATTTTTATTTTTGCATTCTTTATTTTCTTACCAGAGGTAGAATATGTTAGTATGCCTCTTGTTGAAGCTTTAACTGTTAGGATAGTGCCTTAGTCTATTCGCATTGCTATAACAAAATACCATAAGCTGGGTGGCTTACAAACAACAGACATTTATTTCTCACATTTCTGGACCCTGTAATACAAGATCAAGGTGCCAGTGTCAAGGGGCGGCCAGCTTCCTCATTCACAGTAGGTGCCTTCTTGCTGTGTGTTCAGCTGGTGAACCCGGCAAGGGAGTTCTGTGGGATCTCTTTTGTAAGAACACTAATTCCATTCATGAAAGATCCACCCTCATAACCTAATACCACCACTTTACGGGTTAAGATTTCAACATATGAATTTAGGGAATGGGGACTTAAACATTCCAACCATCGTAGTCAGAATGATATGCTATGAATGAAAGAACTGTAATAAATTTCCAAGCTGTGTTTGGAAGTGTTGGATTTAACACCATAAAACATGCAAGAATAAAGAAACCAAGAGAATAAAACTATATCCTTAGCTAATACTCTGCCTATAAATTTATATATAAAAGTTAAGTAATCATATAATAAGCTTTGGGAAGTTTTCAATAATAAACTTGGTACAATAACTTCAAGAACTCTCTAGTCAAATTTATATCCATTATGCATCCCAAAGAGCCTTTTAAGTTAGTAAATGGATTTCTAAATAAATAGCTGTTTTTATTCAAATGTAGTCTTAATATACTCCTTAGATCTTTATTTAGAACCTCATATTCTTGAAACAATTCTTCAGATCTCTGTGGACCTGGACAAGCTGTCAGAAAGAAAATCTCTAAACAACAGACCGCCACATTCTGCACATGCTTAACAGCTACCCTGTGCCATCTGATTCCTTTTGAAATTGGCTGATCTAGAAATTTCTGCCTTTAGATTTAAAAATCACACATAGTTATAGAAGTCAATTTGAATTTGAATTTGAAGTAATTTGAATTTTTGGACAAGAAGCACTTTAGTATTTCAAAATACTGATAATGTTATTAAATTCATGTATATATGTATTCTGAGTTATTTTATGTGAACCGAAGTACCATTTATATTTATTCTATTTTATACACACACACACACAAACATACACACACACACTCACACTCACAGTATATGTATTGTGTTTTTGGTTGAAAAAAAAACCAGTGTGAGTGTTCACATTGCTAAGGCACCCTCTGTCATCCTCTTGGCCCCAAACCCTGTCCATCCATTTGTTCTCTTTCTCCTGTTGTGTTCACTGGATCATATTAGTGACATGGCAAACTGAGGCTGGGCCAGTGTATGAAACGCTAGTGATACAGTATATCCTTTTGGTATCTAGGTACCATGCATGAACCTGAAGGAGGTCTGATACAGCTGAGGTCTTTAGTGAGTTAAACTCCCATGAAGCTTGATGGAGCACTGGGATTGTTGTTTATCTCCTGCTTTTACAGTGCTGCTGATGAAATTCCAGCCCAACAGGGATTGCTTTCTTACTGGCTGTATCTCTGAGATACTGGTTATCCTGGATGTATCCCTGAGACATCAGTGTTGATTATTTTCTCCCCATTTGAGACTGGAATTTCCTTCACCCAGCTATACACAGTGGCTTATACTGATAGGTCACCTCTAAGCTCCTCTAGGCTCCTTTTCCTGTTCATGTCCAGCCATTGAAGTACGAGATCAATGAGGGCTTTTTCTTTATCAAGTGTAGATGAAGGTCTCTGGCTGTGGATGATCTGTCCATGATGTAGGTTTGTACGTCAGCTCAGTCTTATTCTGGGAAACCATTAAGCCGTTACTCTGATGACTCTGCAAAAGTGGTTGATGACTGCTCACACAGATAGTTGAGAGTGATCATGTTCTTGTAGTGATAAAAAGTCATTATAAATCACAAACTGTTTTTTCAATGACTCTTATAGCCCCTTGAGTTTAAAACTTGGGCTAACGCTACATGAGCTCATTGGCTTGAGCTTAGCTAAATAAAACAGTGATGAGCCTTTCACACACTCTACGTCACTGTGTGATGTGAGAGAATGCTCTAGATAGGGCATACATACCATCCTAAAATAAAACTGGGGCTCTTTGAATTTCCTTTGGGCAGCCAAACCTTTTTAGGAACTAGGAAAATCTTGGCTAAGATGCTTATGGATCTTGGGGCTGTTCCTGTCACAGTTTTTTCTGTTTTCTTTGGTTCCGGGCTTGAGATTTTTTGCTGCCTGTGAGAAGGCAGAGTTGTCCCTCTCCTGTCTTCCTGTGTTTCTTTTTCAGTCAACTGATCAACTGATGTCACTGAATATCTTACCTAGCACCATTTTGTAGTGTGATCTTTTCTTCAGGCCACATACTTCATCTTTGAATTTTTTTTCCCCTGATGCTAGGAATTGGTAATGGGTTCACAAAACAGTATTTGATTTGTTTCAAAAAGCACCTGAGAATCTAAGGTTGAGTCATCTTCATCAAAACAGTGTAGCCATGTTCTTCCTGAGAAGCTTATTGCAAAATTTGTTGGAAGATAAACTGCAACATTTCCACTTGCTATTAAAAATACTCAAAATTGTTAAAGTCAACATTCCGATAATGAAGAAGTTGAATGCAATATTAAGATGAAGCTACAACATATTCACAAAATTCAAATTGAGTCATCTAATTGGTTTGGCTGTCATCTTATTCTGAAACCTTTTTATACAGTGGTTCTGACCAGACATCTCTTTTCCCTAGAAAAGATGTAAACTAACAGAATTAATAAGGCCCATGTGATTTGAGCACAGGCGTGCTTACTTTCCAAACTCCTATTTTGCCACTGTTTCTCAGTTACTTCTATGTAAGTAAATAACATATTGGTGAATTGCTTTCTAAAAATGATCATGCTGGGACCCCTGGGTGGCTCAGTCAGTTAAGCATCAGACCCTTGATTTTGGCTCAGGTCATGATCTCCGGGTCGTGGGATCCTCACATTGGGCTCTGTGCTTAGCGCAGAGTCTGCTCCTCTCTCTCCCTCCCCACTGCTTGTGGGCTCTCTCTCCCTCTCTCTCTGTGTTTGTGAAAAAAATAAATAAATAAATTCTTTTAAAAAAAGGATTATGCCAATATTTACTCCTATCAGCAATCAGTTACATATTTAGGGTTGTGACATCTACTTTGGACTTTATCCTTATTTTGGTTACTGCAAATAACCTATCTATTTACTTCATCCCTCAGGGCTGGAGAAAAATCTCTCATTTCATTTTAAGTTCATACTCATAAAATTCTGTATCCTTCCTATGCTCATCCATTCTTCCCCTGCTTTCAAGTACTCTTTCACACCTTCACTTCAATCACCTCCTGCCACTCTCATTTGACGACATTGCCCCGTACTTTCATTAAAAACACAGAAGCCTCTTCATCTTCCCATTTCCCATCTAACGTGCTTGTTACTCACACTTTGACTCCTCCAATCACTCTTTTTCTTGCTTCCAGTATGCAGACCTTCCTTCCACTCTTCAGAAGTATCAAGCATTAGGATGTCCCTGTCTTAAGGCCTTTGCACAAGCTCTTTGCTGGATGTAATACAACACTTCTAGATATTTGTGTT
Source organism: Mellivora capensis (assembly GCA_004024625.1). Lineage (NCBI taxonomy): Eukaryota > Metazoa > Chordata > Mammalia > Carnivora > Mustelidae > Mellivora > Mellivora capensis. The sequence continues at coordinate 146,823 of PISX010001423.1, read as the reverse complement.
CTTAGTCTCATGGAGTAGTTATGTGATTGAGGACAGTTCAACGGCCACTCCACAAGGAGAATTCTGCTTTGATTGTCTAGTTCCTTTCTATTACAACATATTGCTTTTATTTGCATTAGAGCACTTATTTAGATGTAACTTTGTCATTTTATTGCATCTCTTATTTATTGACTTTTTATTTATCAGTAATGGTGGGGAAGCCACCATGAGAATATAAATTCTCTGAGAAAAGAACTGTTTCTGTCTTATTTATTGTTCCATCCCCAAAACCTAGTGCAGTGCTGGGTGGAATTCTAGGAGGATTAAATTTAAATTCTAATTCTTTCTGTAGTATTTCTATTTTTATATTTTCGCTTTAGATTCTAAATCCATCAGAATTTATCTTGGTTAGAATTATGTTCATTAAGTATTACTTTGAACAAGTGCTATAATATATCCAATCTTTCCTACATAACATGTGACATTTCTGAATTCATTCATGTCTTCATTTCATGGCTTGTAGCAGAATTTTGTCATTTTCTTCAGACAGCCCTCTCATATCTTGATAAGGTTATTACTATTCATTATGTGTGATACTTTTAGGAATGGGATCATTTTTGTGTTGTTTTTCCAACTGACTTTTACTGATATGTAGGAAAGCTATAGTCTATTTGCTTATAAGTATCTTTGTTTGGGCATTTATCCAATATCATATCCATCCAGGCTAACAGTTTAGTTAATAATCTTGAGGATTTTAGTTTAACAGTCATATTTTTATAATGATTTTTATGTTCATTTTCTTTAGTTTTATCCTTATTTCTATTTCCTGATTATTGCACTGATTTCAACTTCCAGAAAATGAAACACAATAGGGATAACAGTGTACATTATTTCCTAGTTCTTTGTTATAATAAGAGTGCTTCTTGTATCCCAAAATGATTTGCATTTTCAGTTTAAGGTAGTTATGAATCATTCTTTTACTTTCATTAAAAAATGTTCTGGGAACTGTGTCATGAGTAGAATAACACAGATATCACCAATTTATGGAATTTATATTCAAGAACTAATTATAAATCAGATAACTGACCCCAGATTATTTTTTCTTTACATATCAGAAATAAAAATAGATTTTTATTAATTCACCCCATCTGCTCATTTTCCTAATTTAACCTGTAACTGAAATGTATTAATTCCCTACCTTGATTCATCCTTAACTTCTTGAGATAAATCCTATTTTATCATGGTGGGCAATACTCTGTAAAGCTATTACATTTGTTCTGTCCATGGCAAACTTATAATTGTTTTTATTTTCATTGAAACATGATTGACACAAAGTGTTCTGTTAGTTTCAGGTATACAACATATTGATTCAACAATTATATATATTACTCAAGCATACTATGATAAGTATAGTCACCATCTGTCATGATGCAATGTGATAATATTATTGACTATACTCCCTATGCTGTATTTTTCATCTCTGTGACTTATTTATTTTAGAAATGGAAGTCTGTACCTCTTGATTCCCTTTATGTATTCTACAAACCCTCCACCCTCCTCTCTTCTGGTAGCCACCAGTTTGTTTCCTGTGTTTAAGAGTCTGTTTTTTGTTTGTTCTCTGGCTTGCTTTGTTTGGATTCTACAAATAAGTGAAAGCTTATGGTATTTTTCTTTTTCTGTCTGACTTATTTTATTTAGCATAATGCCCTGTAATTTCATCATGCTGTTGCAAATAACAATATTTCATTTCTTTTTATGGCTGAATAATATTCCATAGTGTGAGTGTGTGTGTGTGTGTGTGTGTATCACATCTTCTTTTTCCATTCATCTATCAATGAACACAGGTTGCTTCCATAATCTTGGGTGTTGTAAATAATGCTGTAATAAACATAGGGGTTCATATAGCTTTCCGAATCAGAACTTGCATGGACAGGAGTAAGTGCCCATAGTGGAATTATTGCATCCTATGGGATTTCTATTTTTAATTTTTTGAGGAATTTTCATACTGTTTTCCACAGTGGTTGCACCAATTTACGTTCCCACCAGCATGCGGGTCCCTTTTTTCCACATCACTGCCAACACTTGTTATTTCTTATCTTTTTTGATATTTGCCATCGACTGGGGTGAAGTGATATCTCATTGTGGTTTTGATGATTGATGGATGATGGATTGATGATTTTCCTGATGATTAGTGATGTTAAACATCTTTTTATGTGTTGGTTGGCTATCTGTATGTCTTTGGAGAAATGTCTAAGTTCTTTGCCCATTTTTTAATCAGACTTTTTTTTGATGTTGAGATGTGTTCTTCATATATTTTAGACATTAATCCTTTATCAAATATATCATTTGCAGATATCCTCTCCAATTCAATAAGTTGATTTTTTGCTTTGTTGATGATTTCCTTTGCTATGCAAAAGCTTTTTATTTTGGTGTAGTCCCAGTAGTTTACTTTTGCTTTTGTTTTCTTTACCTGAGAAGACATATCAATAAATATGTTGCTATAATTACTCTTTAAAAATCTTTAGACAACAAGTTTATTGGTGGTAAACATACCTTGTGACCTAATCATAGTGCAGTTTTGTTTGTCCCTCACTATCACCTTATACACTGTTCAGTGAGGTATTACTTAACCTTATAAAAATTTGGGCAGATCTCATGGTTTTCTGCCAATATTTTAGTAATAGTTCTTTTTTTTTAAATTTAATTTAATTTTATTTTTTTCAGGGTTCCAAAATCCATTGTTTATCTACCACACCCAGCGCTCCATGCAATACATGCCCTCCATAATACCCACCACCAGGCTCATCCCACCCTCTCCCTCCCTCTAAATTCCTCAGTTTGTTTCTCAGAGTCCACAGTCTCTCATGGTTTGTCTCAGGAATTATCAGGTCAATGTTTAATACTAAATTAGACTTAGCATTAATATTTTCTCTTTCCATAGCCCAGCCCTATTTAGGCTAGAAGCCTGTAATGGCAAAGGGAGGATAGTTGATTTCTCAGCCTCCCTGATTCTACTTTTCTCTATACCTCTTCTACCCCACAACCCAGGTTGATAGCTTACATATGACTCCTCCCATTTTGGAGATTTAGGGGCTGGAGAGAAAATAAGGAAAAAAGGTTTTACTTGAGCTAGTATCATTTTTTCCATAGCTTCATGCTCTCTGGACTTAGAAGATATTGAAAATTGACTTTTCTCAGAGCTTCCCACCAAGAGGGACCTTTCTTTAGCTGGTCCCTTGACCAGCTTTGGGGGTTGGGAGAATAGCATAGTAGAATGTGTTTCTATTCCATGGAGTCCCTTGGAACACTTTCCTCGGGTCCAAGAATCCATTTTTCACAGTCAGTTTCTATCTTTCTACTCTTTAGGCAGCCATGTTTAGAGGATCCAAGGTAACTTTGGATCTTCCATTTTTTACATGTAGCTCATGTGTGATCCACAGGAAATATGCTTGCATTTCTACTCTGACAGTCCAGTTCCTATTCAGTCTCCTCTGTTCTTACCACCTCAAGACTATTCTAATTGTCCCAAGTCTGAAGTAGACACCATTCCTCCTGGAATCCCAACTGGAAGAGTTAATCTCCCATAGGGATGGCTGGAGATTGTCCCAAGAAATCTATTCTCAGGTTAATTCCTTCTCTTTCATTATTCTGACTCCAATTAAGATCTATGACTTGGCTGAAATTTCTAAGAACCATGGACCAATTCACCGAAATTACCTAGTAAATTATTGGTGAAGTGGTAATGTGGAACACTCACACACTTGTGATATATACCATATAGATTCTGTTAAATATAGCAATAGATTATATCTGTCTTTATATTTCATGGTATGTTTTGACATAATATGAATCAAGAAGATTTCTCTCTTTTTGTATGTTCTGTAATAGATTACATTATATTGTAAATATCTATATTTAAGGGTTAGTATTCCTGTAAGTATTTTTAAAAAATTACTCATACATGACATATGAAATGTTTTGTATAGAAGCATGGTACTTTGAATAGGTTCTTTTTTTTTTTCTTAAAACAACATTATCTCACAGTTCTCTAGAAGCTTTATTTATTTTTTTCATTTTATTTTATTTCTTTTCAGTGTTCCAGAATTCGTTGTTTATGCACCACACCCAGTGCTCCATGCAATAAGTGCCCTCCATAATACCCACCACCAGGTTCTTTTTTTTTTTTAATATTTTATTTATTTATTTGACAGAGAGAGAGAGAGATCACAAGTAGGCAGAGAGGCAGGCAGAGAGAGGGGGAAGCAGGCTCCCTGCTGAGCAGAGAGCCCGATGTGGGGCTCGATCCCAGGACCCTGAGATCATGACCTGAGCCGAAGGCAGAGGCTTAACCCACTGAGCCACCCAGGCGCCCCCCACCACCAGGTTCTTAAATGACATTTTCTACCCTGGCATACAGTTTCAGTTTCTGCTATACTTACAGTTTTCTCTAGGTTTTCTTCTTGTATCAATCTTGAAGATTTATGTTTTTTAGGAAAATGTCCTTTTTTATCTGGCTCTTCTATTTAATTAGCATGTGCATATGCATTGCCCCCTAGAATATATTGTTATATGCCCTTTTTCATTTTTAATTTTGTTCAGTAGCATAAAGAAATATTTGTTTTTTTTATATTTTAAAGAGCTAGCTCTTGATTTTAAATCATAATTCTGTTTCTTAATTTCTTCTTTATTTTAATTTTAATTTGTTTTTGCTTTCTACCACTGTTTTATTTATTTGTTTTTTTTTAATGTTCAGTTAGCCCCTGTATAGGACAACATTAGTCTTTGATGTAGTGTTCATTAATTCATTAGTTATATATAACACCCAGTGCACATCACAACATGTTAATATCCATCACCTTGTTACCCCTGCCCCCTACCCCTCTTCCCTCTGAAACCCTCAGTTTGTTTCCTCAGGTCCATAGTCTGTCATGGTTTGTCTCCCTCTCTGATTCATCCCCTCCATTCTCCTATAGTCCTCCATGCTATTGCTTATGTTCCATATATGAGTGAAACTGTATGATAATTGTCTTTCTTTGCTTGACTTACTTAGCATAATCTCCTCCAGTTCCATCCATGTCAATTCAAATGGTGGGTATTCATCCTTTCTGATGGCTGAATAATATTCCTTTGCATATATATACCACATATTATTTATTCATTCATTGGTTTAATTTCTGCTTTATCTTGATAAATATCCCTTTCCCCTTGATTTTAAAAGTCTCTTTAGTAGGGAATGACATCAGCAAAATGTCAGACTAAGAAGCTTCAAGCTCTTGTTTCTGTACAGAAATATAAAAATAAAATAAGCAGAACCTGTCTGTAGCAACTTTATAGGAGCTCTGGAAAATATTCTAGAGTCCAGAGAAGCCAACCAAATGCCAAATAAGAAAAAAAAAAAACTATATTCAAAAGAGTTGGAAAGTTTTGTGACATTTTTTACCTGCCATTTCCCCATCCCCACCCTGGTTCAGGGGCAGGTGGCAAGCTAGTTACCAGTTTTCTCCCTTGCGCTGGAGGGAACAAAGGAAACCTTGTTTGTAAATTGTTGTGTACATATGTTCTAAAGTGTCTGGAAGATAACTGAAGGACTGAAACATGATGCTCATCTCTGTTTATACAGATAACTCAGAAAGCAGGCAGGAAAAGAAAAGCAGGTTGTGCTCATAAAGGTGCATATCTACAAACCCGTAGATATCCAGGGCAGGAGACTCAAGGTAGAAATATGAAATAGACCATGGAAGGCCCAAAGGAGAAAGTGGAGTGAGATTCTGAGAAATCGGGTTTTTCAAAAGCAGCTAAGTATACAAAATTTAGAAAGTTATTCATATGCCCAGGCAAAACATATGCTTAGAAAAGTTCAGAGAAGACCTAAAGTTTTTACCTTGGCTAATCCCCAGGCAGAGCCATTCTAGCCAAGTGTGAAAGAATGTGCCAGGACAGAGCCATTCTGCAAAGACAGGAAGAGGTGGTTGTTTGCTCTATTGATTATTTGTTTGGGTTTTTTGTTTGTTTCAGCTCCTATCAATCAAAGACATTTCTGTTAAAACATTAGCTGAACATGAACTAATAGAACAGAGATTTTGCTGACTTTACTGATAAGTAAAGTGTTTTTAAAAAGTTTAGAAATACCTCAAAATAAGTGAATTGTTACGACCTTCCTAAAAAAGGACAACAATAACAAACAAGACAGCAGTCCCCATGGGAAGGAAAAGAAAATCCTATTTTTAGAGTTGCAACATTATAATATTCAAATGACCAATTTTCAAGAAAAAATATCACAAGACATACAAAGAAAGAGTAAAACATAATTCATTCAGAGGAAGAAAATAAATAGACAAAACAGTCCTTGAGTATGTCCAGACACTGGACTTACAGATGAAGACTAAATTGTCTGTCTTAACTATGCTCAAAGAGCTAAGGGAAAACATGGACAAAGAAACAGAAGGAAATTGAGAAAATGATACATGAATAAAGTGAACAAAATAAAATAAAGAGGTAGAAATTATAAAAGGTACCAAACAAATTCTGAAGCAGAAAAACACAGTGATTGAAGTGAATTCACTAGAGGGGGTTCACCACCAGATTTCAGCAGCCAGAAGAAAAAAATCAGCAAATTTGAAGATAGGACAATTAAAATGATCAAATCTGAGAACAGAAAGAAAAATGATTGAAGAAAAGCAAAGGAAGCCTAAGGGACTTGTAAGAAACCATAAGGTGCACTAAGGGATGAACATGAGAAAGATGCAAGAGATTATTTTAAGAAAAAATGGCTAAAAAATTCTGGAAGTTGATTAAAAAAACAAAAACAAAACAAACAAACAAAAAACATGAATCTACAAATCCAAGGACCTCAATGAACTCCAGTAGGATAAAACCAAAGAGACCCACACTAAGACACATATAATGAAACTGTGAAAAGCAACAGATACAGGGAGAATCTGGAAATCTTCAAGAGTAAAATAACTCATCCTATATAAGGAAGCCTCAAAAAAGATTATCAGCCATTTTTTAATCAGAAACCTTAGAGACCAGAAGGCAGTGGAATGATTAAATATTTGAAGTGTTGAAAGATAAAAACCTGTCAAAGAGAATTGTAAATCTTGCAAAATTGCTCTTCAAAAGTGAGGAGAAATTAATAAATTCTCAGATAAACCAAAACTGAAGGACTTCATTACTACTAGACCTGCTCCACAAGAAAGGCTAAAGGGTGTCTTCAGTTTGAAATGAAAGGATACTAGACAGTAACTTGAAGGTATATGAATATTAAAAGATCTCCAGTAAAGGTAAATGAAACTAGTTTTACTTTAATTATTTTTTATAACTCCACTTCTTCTGTTATTGAAAAGACAACTGCTTAAAAATAATTGCAAAGCTATGTTGTGAGGTACACAATATATAAAGATACAATTTGTAACATCAATAACACAGGGTGGTGCAAAACAAATTCGGTAGAGTTTTTATATGTGGTTAAAATAAAGTTTTTGTCAATTCAGATTAGATTATTATAATATTAAGATGTCCCCAGAGGAACCAAAAAGAAAAGAACATACATCAAGGAAACAAGAAGAGAATCAAAGCATCTCTCTCTCGCACACTCACACACAAATCAACTCAACAGAAAAGAAAAAGATGGAGGAAATGAAGGAACAAAAATCTACTGAACATACGGGGAACAGCAAAAATGTAGAAGTCTTTCCTTATTAATGATTACTTTAAATATAAATAGATTAAACTCTTCACACAATAGCTAGAGACTGGAAGGATGGATTCAGAATAAAACAGAATCTACCCACATGCTACTTATGAGAGACTCACTTTAGATCTAAAGACATACATACATTTAAAGTGAAAGAATAGAAGAATGTATATTCCATACAAATAGTAATCAAAAGAGAGCTGAAAGATTAGAGTAGAGATAGATAAAATAGAGAGTACTAACACTATGTAGAAAAATCAATGGAATGAAAATTTGGTCCTTTGAAAAGATCAACTAAGTAAATTAACCTTTAGTTAGACCAACTAAGAAAAAATGGAGAAGACTCAAATAACAAAAACCAGAAATGGAGAACATTACTACCAATTTAATAGAAATAAAAGACTTACAAGAGAATACTGTGGAAAATTATATACCAAAAAATTGGATAATATATGCTCAAGTCATGATCACATAGCTTATGGGACCAAGCCCCAAGCTGGGCTTCATGCCCAGTGGGGAGTCTGCTTGAAGATTCTCTTTCTTTGCCACTTGCTCCACTTTCTCTCTCTTTCATGCACATTCTTTTTCCCTTTCTAAAATAAATAAATCTTAAGAAAAAAAGAAAACTGTCCCAATTAAAGTCATATTCATTTGTGAAAATCTGAAATCTTTTCCCTTAAGATCAATAGCAAGTATGCCTTCTAATGCCATATTTGTTTTAAAAGGAAAAGGAGCAAAATTGCATGCAGATAACAAGATTTTATGTAGAAAATCTAAAAATTCCATGCAACAACCCCCCAATCTGTTAGATCTAAAAATTGAATTCAACAAAACTATAGATTTTAAAATCAACACCTAAAAATCAGTTGCATTTCTATATATTAACAGTGATCAGTCAAAAAAGGACATTAAGAAAACAATTCCATTTAAAGTAACATACAAAAAAATGAAATGCTTAGGAATAAATTTAATGATGGAGGCAAAAGACTTGTACACTACAACATTGCTGAAGGAATTTAAAGAAGACAAAATTAAATGGAAAAACTTCTTTGATTGGAAGACTTGATATTGTTAAGATGAAAATACCATCCAAAAGGATCTACAGATTCAGTGCAATCCCTATGAAAATCCAAGTGCTCCCTTTTTTGTAAAATGGAAAACCCCATTCTAAAACTCCTACAGAATCAGATGGAACCCCAACTATCCAAAATAATCTTGAAAAAGAAAAACACATTTGGAAATCTCACATTTTCTGATTTCAAAACTTACTACAAATCACTGTAATCGAAACAGTGTGATACTGGCATAGTAACAGGCACACTGACCAGTAAAATAAAATAGAGAACCCAGAAATAAACTTAAAATATATGATCAAATGATTTTTGACAGGAGTGGCAAGACACTTCAATAAATAAGGGACAGGCTTTTTAACAAATAATGCTGGGAAAAACTGAATATCCACATGTAAAAGAATGAAGTTGGATGCTTATGCTATACCATCTACAAAAATGAACTAAAAGTGGATCAGAGATATAAATGTAAGTGCTAAAACTCAAACTCTTAGAAAAAGATGGGAAAAGCCTCATGACATTGGATTTGGCAATGATTTCTCGGATTTGGCATTAAAGCACAGGCAACAAGAACAATAACAAACTATAAATTGGACTACAGCAAAATTAAAGACTTATGTGCATCACAGAACTGAATCACAGAACACAATCAACAGACTGAGGAGGCAACCAGTGGAAGGGGAGAAAATATTTGCAAGTTATATATCTGATAAAAGTAGTTAATATTCAGATTATATAGAGAACTCTGAATAGCCAATAACAACAAACAAACAATCAGTTTAAAGAAGAAAAGAAACAAGATGGGATTGGGAGGGAGACAAACCATAAGTGACTCTTAATCTCACAAAACAAACTGAGGGTTGCTGGGGGGAGGGGGTCGGGAAAGGTGGGTGGGGTAATGGACATTGGGGAGGGTATGTGCTATGGTTAGTGCTGTGAAGTGTGTAAACCTGGCGATTCACAGACATGTACCCCTGGG
>PISX010001423.1:0-136999 GCA_004024625.1 Mellivora capensis | reverse complement strand
GTAAAAAAAAAACCAGATAATGGACTTGAATAGTCTATTTCTCCAAAGAAGATATACAAATGGTCAATTGGCATGTGAAAAGATGCTTAATGTTATTAGTCACTAAGGGAATAAAAGTCAAAACCACAGTGAGATACCATTTCATACCCATTAGGATGGCTATTATGAAAAAAGAGAGAGAGAGAGAGAAAGAGAGAGAAAGAAAAGGAAAGATAGAAGGAAAGATAGAAAGGAAAGGAGAGGAGAGGAGAGGAGGAAGGAAGGCAGGGAGGGAGGGAAGGAGGGAGGAAAGAAGAAGAAGAAGAAAAAGAAAAAAAAACAAGTGTTGGCAAACTTAGTAACTGGAATCCTTATGTATTGCTGATGAGAATATAAAACAGTTCAGCCACTGGGAAAAGCAGCATGACTATTTCTCAAAAACTTAAACATAAAAGTATTGTAAGGGTCAGCAATTCTGATTCTAAGTATATACCAAAAGAAACAAAAGCAGTGACTCAGATAGATTAACACCAATATTCACAACAGCATTATTCGTAATAGCCAAAAGTTAGAAACAAACCAATTGTACATCAACACATAAATAAACAAAATGTGGTATATACATACAATGGAATATTATTTAGCCTGCCTGCCTTCTTTTCTTCCTTCCTCCCCTCCTTCCTTCCCTTTTTCCTTCCTTCCTTCCTTCCTTCTTCCTTTCCTTCCCTTCCCCTTCCTTTCCTTTTTCCTTCCTTCCTCCGTTCGTTCCTTCCTTCCTTGCTCTTTCTTTTTTTCTTTTTTCTTTTTTTCATAATAGCCATCCTAATGGGTATGAAATGGTATCTCACTGTGGTTTTGACTTTTATTCCCTTAGTGACTAATAACGTTAAGCATCTTTTCACATGCCTATTGGCCATTTGTATATCTTCTTTGGAGAAATAGACTATTCAAGTCCATTATCTGTTTTTAACTGATTGTTTGTTTGTTATTGGCTATTCAGAGTTCTCTATGTAATCTGAATATTAACTACCTTTATCAGATATATAACTTGCAAATATTTTCTCCCCTTCCACTGGTTGCCTCCTCAGTCTGTTAATTGTGTTCTGTGATTCACATAAGTCTTTAATTTTGCTGTAGTCCAATTTATAGTTTGTTATTGTTCTTGTTGCCTGTGCTTTAATGCCATATCCGAGAAATCGTTGCCAAATCCAATGTCATGAGGCTTTTCCCATCTTTTTCTAAGAGTTCCAAGGAATGTGAATGTACTTTATACTAAACTGTACACTTAAAAATGGTGCAAATGGTAAATTTTATGCATATTTTAACCCAATTTAAAAAATTAATTATTGTTTCATGTTTAATTTGTTGACTTGTATATTGTTTGTTTTTTGCTCTGTTTGTCTAATAAAGCTGTTTCATACCCATTTTCTGTCCTATACCTATCATCTTCTGTCTGTTTTCAAAGCTTTGCCTTCTTCTACCTTTAGGAAGGTTCTGTAAGTTTGCCCTCTCCTTTCCACTTTAGCTACTGTCCCCAGGCAGGAACAGCAACATCATCTGGGAAGTTCAGAATTACAGACACATCCCAGACCTTCTGCTCAGAATCTGCATTTTAACAAAATCCTTCAGTGACTTGTATGCCCATTAAATTTTAAGAAGACATCCCCACCATTAAATTATTTTCAGCTGCATCAATTCTATTATCTGTTTTCAGTATAAATTTCAATTCAGTATCATAAGGCTGGGAATCCTAGCATTCTTTTTCGTAGCTTTAATAGCATCTATTTATGTCTTTTTCTCAGGCTCTTCTTTCCCTTTGTCTCCCTGCTCTTGTTCTAAAGAGAGCATATGCATTCATGCCGTTTGACTACAAGACATATATCTTCCAAATATTTCAACTTTCATTTTTCACACTTCCATACTTTTCATAGAACACTTCTTTGTTTTATTCATGATTATCCTTGGATGGGATATATCCTAGAGACAAAGTGATTTTTTTAGTGAGACTATGGATATGGTTACCTTGGTCTCCTTCAGCCTCACTCTCACTTTGGAAGGCTTAACCCTTAGGGTATAAATCTGAAAATTTGGTTAATGTGCTCCATTTGTTATGCTTAATTACATTCATTCAGAGTAGGACCCTCACCTATGACTGCCTGGTTAACTGACTAGGCCCTGAAGTTAGGTGCAATGTATGACACTTTGCATAGTCTTGAATGATATCTTCCACTCTGGTATGCATGGCTTCCAAGACCTATAGATATTTGCCTTTAGTAGCAATGGATTTTCTTTGAGTCGGTGGGTTACATGCATTCAGCTGTGTTCCCTAACCACTTTCAACCAGAGTTGTGTCCTCTGAAGATATAGAAGGAAGGAGAGAGACAGAGAGAAAGAGAGAGAGAGGAACTGGGAGGTCGGATTAGCAGGCAAGGCCAGATCAGTCAGTTGTGTGGCTCAATGCTGTCCTCTAGCCCTTTCCTTGGGAACCTTACACATGGTGATGAAGATGTTCTATAATCTGTACCGTCTGATAACCGTAGTTGCCAGGCCGTATGTGGCCACTGAGCACTTGAAATGTGGCTAGTGCATCAGAGGAACTGAATTTCAAACTGTATTTCGTTTTTAATTACTTTAAAAATTTAATGTAAAATAGTCACATGTGCTGGTGCCTACCCATTTGAACAACATTCTGGAGGTGAAACTCTGCCAAGTGACATAATCAGACCCAGATAGGTGGGGAGTACTTTCCCAGTTCCTTCGGACTGATTCCTCCCTTCCTCTTCAGAGCACTGAGCCTGTCATGTTCTCCTTAAGAGCTTCCTCAATCATCCGCTCTAACAGTTCTGTTCCTAGCTGATGATTGAGGATCTGGCATACACCTTTCTGGTGGTTTTGGTTTTCAGCACTACTAGCAGTTTTGGCCTTTGTGTTGCTTTATGACCATATTGTTTGAAAATCACGAAGAGTTGCATCAGAGCCTGTCTCATTTGCCTGATGTGACTACTCATTTCACCAAGATTGATATTTCTATAATGATAGTGAATTTATCCTGAAACATAGAGATAGATGCTCCTGTTTTAGAAAAATGCTGTCTACAAAGGGCATTGCTATCTTATGACACTCTTGAGAAGTATCAGATTGTGATTTCCATTTATTAATAGGAGAATGTATGCTTTTCTATGTATGTTGCCACCTGTGTTGATTGTTGTATCTCTTATCTATTGCCACAATGTTGCTGTGTAACAAATAGCTGGAAAGCCTCAATGCCAGATGATAGTAAGTGCTCATAACTTGTGTGCCTGTGTGATTAATGAGTATCTCTGCATGTCCTGGCTAGCTTACTCACAGACCTTCGGGTGGGTGGTCTCTGAAGGGATGAGTAAGCACCTCCATCCTGCTCCCCATGGCCATTCTCCACCTAGGACCAGCAGATTCACCTGGACATGGTTTTTTCATAGCAAAGGCAGAAGCACAAAAGGAGACCAAAAACAGAATGCCTCTTGGGAGCTAAGCTTGAGACTGACACATTGTCACTTCCACATATTCCGTCAGACAAAGCAAGTCACAAAGCTGGCCCTTATTCAGGAGGTGGGTAGACAGCTTCTTTTCAGTAAGAAGAATTTCAAATGACATGGCTAAGAGAGTGGATATTGGAAAACAAGGAAAAAATGGGGCTGCCAACAAAATCAACTTAACCTAATGACTTTCCCAGCAACATGCTCAAAGAATCTGCATAGCAACAGCTTTCAGACAGTTCTGTGAATGTATTTCCTTTTTAAAAAAAATTTATTTATTTATTTGACAGAGAGAGAGAGAGCACACACAAGCAGGGGAAGAGGCAGAGGGAGAGGGAGAAGCAGGCTCCCCACAAAGCGGGGGAAGCCCGATATGGGACTTGATTCTAGGACTCCGGAAATCATGACCCGAGCCGAAGACAGTGGCTTAACCAACTGAACCACCCAGGCATCCCTGTGAATTTATTTTCTTTTTTTTTTTTTGTAAAACAAAACAAAAATTAGAATAATTTAAATGTTAGTTTATGCCTTGTGTTTTCTCCACATTGAATAGTAAGCACTTGCTTTAGAATAGTACTTAGTTTGAATTATTTGACTTAGGTTCTTAACCCTGCATCTGTGTTTCTATTCCTGGAAAAATGCCTGAAGAACTTGGCATTTGGAGAACCAGGAAGAGGAGGACTATAAGTTACCACAGAGCTGTTGCAAAGGGGTGAATGGTTACCTATAAAGCAGTAGTCCAGATGTGCTGCTATCCCATGAGCATAGATATAACCATTGCCCAGAGTTCTCAGACATGCAGACATCCCAAGTGCAAGCCAGAGGTCTATATGCAGGAGGTGCTGCTGACTTGCTCCTGGGCCCTGTTACTTTAACAAGATTATGATCAGAGAGCCAGGACTCTACTGGTGGCTGCATTTTGCTGTCATCTTCCTTGTAGGATAAGGCCATAAAACTCATGGGCATAAACATTGGCCTGCTAAGAAATCATCCTGCGGCAGAAGGATTCAGAGAGACTATCTGCCTACGAATTCAGGGGGTGTCTGTCACTAAACATCTTGACCAGTAAGCCCATGGAGTTCTCAGTGAATCAGTAACTGTGCAGGGCCAGGGCAACTGCTTAGAGTGCTTGAGAGGGCAGAAGTCCCCTCTTACACTGAGGTTTTGGGGATTAAAGCCAAGAAGGGCTAAGCTACCTCTTTCCCTTTCTACTTCTTGAGTCCCATGCTGTCTGCTTTTGCTTGACCCCCCATATCTTCAAAGTCTTTGTTTTGTTCAGTGACTATTCATGGGACACCCAGTGTGTGCATGTGGGAGCTATTCCAGGCACTGGAGAAGTGACTGCTTACAGAAGATACAAAGCCCTGCTCTCAGACTCACCTGCGGAAATAAAAGGGACCTACAAGTCAACAAATAGATGGATGTTCCAACTGTAGATAGTTCTGAGTGTAATGAGAGCATTCAGTGAGAGGAGAGGTAGATGAGGCTGAGATACTTTAGTTCTGGAAGGGCTCTGAGAATGCTTAGTCAAGGACATATTCATTTCTGTCCTGCCTGGCATTTACCATGAATCTAAAAGTTTAGTACAAGATGGTGAAAAGATTGTGCTCAAAGCTTAATGATTTCGCTATAAGGACCCCGGACTCTGCCCATAGCCTACCTTTCCCAACAACATTGGCAATGGGCACCTTTGCACCTTGGCCAACAAATGGACGTTTCAGGCAAATGTTTTGTGGTAATAAGTGTGCTGAGCAGCCAACAGAAACATTTCTGCAGCAGCCTCTCTAGGTGGTCTGTGGGGAATTCTGCATTTGTGCAATGACATGAGGAGTTCGCATCTGCCCTTATTACTATTTTCAATTGGTGGAAATTTAAAAATGCTGACACCAAAGTACATTTCATAATCTTTTTTTTAAAATTTTTATTCATTTATTTGACAGACAGAGATCACAAGTAGGCAGAGAGGCAGGCAGAGCGAGAGGAGGAAGCAGACTCCATGCTGAGCGGAGAGCCTGATGCAGGGCTTGATCCCAGGACCCTGGGATCATGATCTGAGCCGAAGGCAGAAGCTTTAACCCACTGAGCCACCCAGGCGCCCCAGTACATCTCATAATCTTAATATAATTGATACAAAGTGAAAACCCTTCAACATGCTAAGTCACAGTCTCCTCAACTCAGGCTTCCTCACAACTGTATGGGCAAAGGACACACAGGATAGTTTATAGATGATGTCCTAAGATGGCTGTTACCACACCATAGGATTTTAAATTTGCTGGAGATAATGATACCCTTATAAGCTTTGAGTTGAGTTTATTCCTTGAATTTTTATACTTTTGACTGTTAAACATAACTTTAGGAATATATCACTTATAAAAGCAAGACTATCTACTAAATTCTATCCTATTCCACAATAAGTTAAATATCACTACTGTTACTGCAGGCATAGCATGTAGAATATTTATTTTTTTCTTTTACATATTACATTTACATATTGTCACATATATAATGAGAATACTGTATGTATGTGTAGGATCTCTGTGTGTATACATTGTATACATTATGTGTATATATATTATATATGCATATGTATGTGTATATATATAATTACAAATTTCTGTACCTTCTTTGATCTTCATTCCCTGAATAGGCTTCTAAGAGCTGAATATACAGTACGTCACACTTTAAGGATGAAGAGATATCAAAGAGGGAGTAGCATGTAGGATTCTGGTTTGCTGGATCTGAAAGTTGCATCTGCCTTCTAGTAGCTTTGTAAATGTGGCTATCATACTTATTCTTTCTGAGCCTTGGTTTTTTTATCTGCCAAAGGGGAATGATAATAACACTTCCATAGTATGGTTATTAATTAAATGCATGAATGTGCAAGGGCTGAGC
The DNA here is from genome assembly GCA_004024625.1 of Mellivora capensis. Classification (NCBI taxonomy): domain Eukaryota; kingdom Metazoa; phylum Chordata; class Mammalia; order Carnivora; family Mustelidae; genus Mellivora; species Mellivora capensis. The sequence continues at coordinate 130,613 of PISX010001423.1, read as the reverse complement.
ATAGAGCTGGGTACAAAGCAAACTCTCAACCAATGTTACATGAAGTACACATATGATTCCATGCTGTACTGAGAAACAAGGTAATAAATCAACATCCTTTTCTGTAGTGTTTCCCAGTCCTCTATACTTCTCTACTTCTCTTATCTTTTTTCTTAAACGTTCTACTTTCAGCACCCTCAAAGTGTGATTATTTGTAAAGAAAGGACATACTGAGAGGTAGACACTTTTTCTTGACTACCATCTTTCTCTGCTTTTCTATCATAAGCATAAATTGCAGCTATAGATACTCTAAACATTGCTCTCTCTCAATCAGTAAACAAAAAAGAAACAATGACACCCCCCAAAAAAAGTATCGACTGAAGAGTAATACTGAAGAAATCTTCAGGTAGTCATGTTTCTCAGGACCCTGTCACTAATCCTTAGAAATAGTAGAATTCTCAGATTACAGAGGGCTGTAGAAGTGAGCTTGATATTGGTTAAATTCTCCTCTCAGGACAAATAAAGTTTATTGGGAAAAATATGAAAAGTTGTATGTGGATATTTAGAAGGCTTCCCTGCCCTTGGTCCATGTCCATTAACTAGGCTTGAGCTCTCAGTCCCACAGACTCAAATTCCTCCTACAATTTCTGCAAAGCCCCAAGCCTCAAAATTTGGTCAATTCATGCAAAAAGTTCACTCCCCAAACCAGTCATGAATTTAGCTAACTTGGAAGAAGGTTTTGTGGTTCACGGAGCTGTTCTGGCCTGCCATACCCTTCTTGATCTTTCTGCACCGCCCCCCCCACTTTTCCTTTTTCTTGCCTTTCTGTCCCAGTGGCACACACACTCTTTCCTTCTACTGTGTCATCCCCATGCTTATCTTTTGTAACATGAGTAGGCTCTTGTGTCCTACTTTCCACCAGGAGAGTGTTTTCTATGTTATTTCTTCCTTAGGAAAAAGAATAGTAAATATATATACATACATATATATATATATATTTTATTCATCAAGTAAACTGTAAAAGGACTCCTTTTTACAGCCAATCTTATGCCAGAATGAAAAGACAAGACAACAAGTATACTGGGAACCCTTTTACAGATTCTTCCAACATCATGTCACACTTCCAGTAATGCCCATGAAACACATTACATAATGTCAGTGTGAATCCCTAAACAATTTGGATATGTTCATGTTCTTGTTTATATGCATTTATTTTATAGGTGGCATTGAGAATGAATAAGAAAAACAAACAGAAAATAGTAATCTCAGTTTATTAGATTTGTTCAAGTGAATTGGTACCAAAATATATAGGAACTTTTTTAAAATTTGAAGATTCCTAGTAGAGATCTTTTTTCTTTTCTTCATAAAAATTCATAATTTTAACAGAACCTTATTCCAGTTTTGCCTTATAGAGATCTTGTATGAATGTTGGGTAGTCAATATGCCATAAAACATGCCAGAATTTTAAAGTGCGAGGCTGGTTCTTCAGTTGGCTTGAAAGTTGGATGCTTTAGAAAAGTACACCAAAGAGCTAGGTGTCGACTTTGGATTATAGAATGTAATCCTCTCCTTGGAGTGACAATTTAAAGTGTTATGACATTTGGAAAGGACACACTTTCACCATTAGTATGGGTATCACAGCATATGTCTGTGATACATACCATTTGTAGAGAATAATTTAATATTTACCCATAATTGCAAACATGTTAACATTTTCCCTTACTGCTCTTCTTAGCCAATGAAAAGTAGTACTTTTCTCAACCTGCCACTTATCCAGATGCTAATAGAAGGACATGCTTTACTACTGCACTTAGGTTAAATGAGACAAGCCTAACAGAAGTGGCACATGCCTGGTGTTTTACTGGTGTTTTGGTTAAGACCTGCTGGTGGTGGGTATTATGGAGGGCACGTATTGCATGGAGCACTGGGTGTGGTGCATAAAAAATGAATTCTGTTATGCTGAAAAGAAATTAAAAAAAAAAAGATCTGTTGATAGGAACAGAACTTGCTCATGTTGCCCAAAGTAGGAGAAGGTCTGTTGTGAATATTCATATGGAAGGCTATCTAGAGAAAGCTGAATTCTGACCTTCAAGAAAGGTGGAACATGAAAGGTGGTTGGGAGTTCAAGGTACGTCTAGGGATCTTAGGAGGAGACATTCTTACTTCTTCATTCTTACCCAACATTGAATGGGTATAGCCAGGGCTGCCAGTTACGTACTTCCACATAAGCCATGAGAATGCTGTTCCCCAGGGCTCGCTTCAGCAGCACATGTACTTAAAAAAAAAGAAAAAATGCTGTTCCCTGAGATAGTAGTACATACACTGCAAGGCCATGTTCTGTGGCCCAGCCATAGTGACCACTGTCTCTTCAACCATCCAATTTGCATTTTTCTCTACCTCTTATGCTTTCTCACGCCTCACTCTCCAGTTGGAAAATGACATTTCAAGCCTCTAATTAATGAGCTTGCAAGGCCATTTCCATTCTTGCCCTGTCTTTAATTCACTTCCCTGGAAGAGAATCCCTTTAGCTCCTTTTTGCCTTTTAGGTCAGGCTGTACCATGGATTCTTGATCAACTAATGGTTGACTATCCTTGAATCAGGGCCCCATCTCAGTCCTGTCAGCTGTAACTGAGGTGAAAAAGGGGAGGCATTCTAGAGAAAAAGAGTATAAAACATAGCAGCTTAATTGCATTTCAACAGAGGCTATGTGTAGGTTGGTTTCCCTAAAAGGCTGTATACAGAGTAGGAAATAAACTTGACATTTCTAGAAGTGTTATTTCTTAATGGAGAATTGATTTAACCATTGGCATGGTAGAGGCTTAACTGTCCTTGGGCCCTGATATAAGTTCTTTCCATGGCTGCAGCTGACCCCAGGGAAGCTAGCCACCTTTATTTTGATTCATAATCAATAACCTGGAAGCCAAATATTCTCTTTGAAAAGGTAGATGATTTCATGGTGAGAATCTCAGGGGCTTTAGGATCCAGCCCAGCAGACAACTATGATAAAATAGGATGAAGCAGAAACTTGGCTGAGAGTTCCAAAGTGCAGCCTGTGCAACTGTAGCTAGTTAGACACTTCACATGGAAAAACAAAGAATTCAGTCTTGATTTAATCAGTACTGTCGCCACACATAAGTTTTCTCTGTGCTGTAAAGTTAGAGAACCACTGAACAAGGAGGCAAAACAAAACTTGAAGACAAAAGTTTCCTTAGAAACCCTTTTATCTGCCCTTGTTTGACCAACGTCAACAAGGCTACATGAATAATTATATCAGATTTAGAGGGTTTTTTGGTTGCTTTTCTTGACAAATCTGGATTATAAGGTACTCAAAACTTACTCAGTATACAATATAAAATATAGTTAATCAGGTGTATCTTGGGGAAAAGGGGTCCTATATGGGGGCTGCTCATTGTTTAATGAGAAGCAGTTTTCCTGATACATTTCTCATCTTATCTTTACTATCTTCCCTCATCTGTGTATTTCAGAATCACCACAACTGCAGCATGCATGATGGACTTGAGAAGATACCCCTTGGACGAGCAGAACTGCACGCTGGAAATTGAAAGCTGTGTGTATCTGTACTTCTTTTTCACTCACTGTCTTTTAGGCCTTGCTATTATTTGGCATCTTTTTCAAGGCATATGTAATTTTCTTGACATAGTTTTTAACGATCTTAAAGGGGGGAGGCTTAATCCTCCACTTAGCAAATTACACTGTCATGAGAGAGACAGAGACAGAGATAGAGACCCGACATAAAAGAGTTCCCCATTCTAATCTGATTAAGAGAGTATGCTTGCTATGCTGAAATATAAGAAAACAAACACTCCTCATCTTGGTCCATTCAGTGAGAAGAGAACAAACACTGAGATGCAATTTTCTCACAATGTGCTTCATCACACATGAGTGGCTGTACTCCTGGGAACCTGGGCAGTTGGAGTAAAACTCATTTCCCATCAGGAACTCAGCTTCACAAGCAGGCTATTCCTGCATTTTGGCAATTTTCTCAATTTGAAGAGTATTCAGATGCTTATTGATAATTCAGTGTTGAGAACTTCTTTGTGAAGGATGGGAGCTGCATCTTTATTACCTAACAAACAAGTGTCCTGCCTGCTACTGAACTACATCTCCTGGCATATGCAGATGTTGCTGTTTTTGTCATCACTCACCTTCGTCTACCATAGATTGGCTTATAATTGGCCTAAATTGGATTTAGTCTTATCTGTATTTATATGGATTTCATTAAGGGGGATGGCAAATGACTGCAAATTTTACTCAATGCATTTGTGGTGAGAAGTGAGTGTCTTTGTAAGTAAACATACTGGGAAGTTGTGGTGGGTGTACGCCAGTTTTCATCCCATATAGAGCTGGCTCCACAGGGCCCCTCACTTCCACACTACATCACTGTCAAGTTTTCTGAGAACTGTGCTTTCAGAAAAGTGAGGGACATGGAATCATGTCAAGTGATGCATGGTGGAATCATCTGGGGAGATTTAGCATCGAGGACAGAAAGCTCAGGGGAAAGATGATGATTTCCCAATAGTGAAGGACTATCTTGAAAGTTAAGTGGATTCTGTGTGGCCAGAAGGTAAAACTTCCAGTGAGGTGAAGAAAGTTTCTGGAAGGCAAATTTGGAACCTAAGTAAGGAAGTAGCTTCTACTACAAATGTATGAATACATAGTGTGTAGTCTCAGAGAGTACAGATTCTGTTACTGTGACATTTGAACTGAGGGGGATGATGGGCAGGAAGGTCTGGTATCAAAGAGATTTCCTCAGAAAGTATGAGGCCATTGTCTTCAGGGAATCCATAGTTAAAGCCTTTGAGTGGAAGTAGGGATTTTCTGGTGAGCTGACTACACACATATGCAAAAGGTTTTATTTAAGTGAAGATGGAAATATGGGGATGCGTGAGCCCCTACCCATGGGGGTGGGTAGACAAGCCCTGGACACAGTATGCTGGTTTGAGCCACAGCCAGAAGACCAGTGGTACTGGGCTCGGTAAGTGATGGAGAGAGAGTGGATGTATTCATGATACACAGAGAATACTATAGATTCTCGTCATCCTTGTAAGGAGTTTGAACTTTATTGGGAAACGTGAGGAGTTTAAGCAGAGGAGCGGCTTGATAAAATGTGTGTGTTATGAACAATTGCCATGGCTGCCAGATAAGAATGGAATGTAAGAAAGTCAGAAGGAAGGGAGGAGACAGAAGCTGGAACCACCATGATCCACGGAGAGAGTATAACAGATGGGACAAGGGAGATGACATTTACCATGGAGAACAGTCATCCTCAGAGCTTTGGTCTATTTGTCAGATATGGAGTGTCTGCCTTGCATCGTATTACACATTCAAATCAAAAAGTCCCTTATACTAATAGGGTATTTTTCTCTAGGTATAAGTTTTAATCAGCCTTAATGACAAAGTTGACCTAATCCTTTAGAAGACTCTAGGTGCTACAAGAAATATCAGATTTTACTGTCCTATTTCCTCATTCTGAAGAAGCATTGATTGATTGATTACCAAGTGAGTAATCAGGCCCATGCTAAGAGCTGGACTTGGAGTTATATCCAGCTAGTAAACACTCCTCTCTTTAAGGTCAAGAGTATCCCAACAAAAGACATTTCTAATGATGGCAAACCTCATAGCCAAGAACACCTGATGAAGCCACCAAAAAATGCTGAGGAGAACACTATTTTGCCCTGAGAGTTTCTGATGTTATCAGAAACTTTGTTATCAGACATTGATTGGTTAAATTCACCCTTAGTGTTTTAATTTTTCTATAGCTTTTCAGAGTTGCCTTTCTAGAATTCTTTATATTTTTCATTTTTTTTTTCTTACAACCATCTTTTCCAGTGGTGTTAATATATATTTTAAATTCATTTCAATGCAACCACCTAGTTCTCTGTGATTAGGATTTGCAAACAAAACTCTGGTCAGAGCATTCACCCTCCCCAGTTCCTCTACTTTTCAGCACCAGGGTGGTGCAAATCAGACAGCACAGGTAACCAAAAATATTCAAAAGTTTGTTCTCTGATGACACTTTTTCTGCTGCTTTTCCATTTTATTAGTTACAGTTTCTTCAGCCTTGCATGTAAACAAAATGATGATTCTTCATTTCTGCCATGTCCCTGTTTTCTCTCCTGGCAGATGGCTATACCACAGATGACATTGAATTTTACTGGCGTGGCGGCGATAAGGCTGTCACTGGAGTGGAGAGGATTGAGCTCCCACAGTTCTCTATTGTGGAGCATCGTCTGGTCTCAAGGAATGTTGTCTTTGCCACAGGTGAGTCTTGTGTCCCCTCTCTGGCTGATTAAGCAGAGATGGTCTCCAAATAAAACTGTATAACTGAATCAAAACACTGAGTCACCCAAAGATGTACCACCATCAATAATTGATCATCTTAGCTACTCCTTTTTTTCTGTATCTAAAGGGATTGATAAGCTTTGACAGAAAGGAAAGATCACCTGACAAGGAGAGGGACTAAAGGGCCCGTTATTGAGAAGTTAAAAATCTAAGGGTAAATTTAACCAACCCATGTTTGGTAAGATAAGAAACTCTCATCTCTGGGCAGATAGGAGGCCATTGATGGCCTTGGAGGCAAACAAGAAGGAAGGAGAAAGGAAAGAAAAAAGGAAGAGAGGAAGGGAGGGAGGAAGGAGAAAAGGGAAGAAGAAGGAGGAGGAGGAAGATCTGAGGAAGTGGTGCTATTCCCCTCCCAGAAGTAAGAGGCTTTCTCCTCACTTCTGGGGTAGCAGTCAGCGTTGGTCCAAGAAGTTGCCACACCCTCAGTTAGTGATGCCTATTGAAACAAGATCATCCTCTCCTGATACTCTCTGGTTAAGGTTGCCCTGGCCTTGGTTCCATTGTCATCCTTATTTCAACCATCTAAAGACTGAGAAGGTATGTTCTGCTCTCCTGTCTGTCCTTGCTGAGGTTTTATTAAATTACAATTATTTGTATTTTAATTTGTGCAGTACTTTCTTGCTATCTTTGCATTCCCGCTGAGTGCCATATATTATGATTGAGACAATAAATAAAAGTGCTTTGTAAATTGTCAAGTATTATAAAGACCACAAACCCTGGGTTGAAAATGCTAAATAGTGGCAGAGCTGGAACCTCCTGTCTTGGCTTTCTCCTGTTGATATAGGTTGAACATGACAAGTAGGTCGCAGTTAGCTTTAGTCCTATGAGGGCATTCATGAAGCTCAAGGAAGGCCTGTTCTCTCTACCTGTTGCCTCTGACTGGAATGCCTGTGACCCACAGTCACCTGCTTCCCCTTCACCTGGTCACCTCCAACTCATTCTTTAGCTTAATCTAGATGTCATTTCCTCTGGGAAGGCTTTTTGATCCTGGCCTACACATCTACACTGCTAACCCAGGTTCATTTAAGTGGCTACTCTGCATTCCCATGGACTGCACTGACCTTTTTCTAGCTCTGCTGTGCCTCTTTCCTCAAAGGTACATCTCCATTAGGAGGGATCTGTCCTGGTCATGGTTTACCCCCGACTCCTTCCCCACCTTGTGTAATGCCTCACATATCCTAGGCATGCTGCAGAAGTCCCTGCATAAGTGAACGATGATTCAAATGTCGACTTCCCTCCTCTCCACCCCAGCCTCTAAGAACCACTGGGACATGCCAAGTATAGACAAAAGCCTGAATGCTTAAGATACCAGTCAGGTCCATTTTGATGCAATGCCACTTAATCCTTTTTTGCAAGAGGGGCTACAAATATTCCTGTAAATCTCTAGAGGCACTCATCTTGATGAGAAGTAAGATCCAGCAAGTACATGGGCTTATGATTTCTCGGTTTCTACAACCAAGAAACTTACCCTGTGATGAACTGGATAAAATGATTTTTCTGCTTTTAGCATCAGGATTCAAACTTCCATGCTCCAGGTGATAGGAGCAAAAGGTCTGTTCCAAACACAAGTGTAGTTTCCTCTTGATGTAATTAAATGTCGGTGCCTGCCTTGGTCTTGAAAATCGCTGTTGTGGCCATTAGTATGCAGCCATGAGGATCTCTTACTGCATTTTCATGCAACCTCATCAGAAAGCTGGATGAGGTGTGTGTGGAGGATGCAGTGTTTCCATAGGAAAATGCAACCAGTTAGAATGGCCTTCCTGAATCCTCTACCACAGAACCACTCAGGGGAAACTCTTTTCTAAGTGCAGTCTTTGTCTTTCTTTGAAGTATTTATATGGTAGAAAATATCTCAAACATATCTGGAAAAATAGATACTACGGGTGTGGGGGATAATATTCAAACTATGCATAGAGCCATCAGCCCATCAGAATGTAGTGCAATGTCTTCTTCCTAGCACCTACCAAGTTCTGGTAACGTATAAGCCAAGAGTTCCATATCAGTCAGCTACAAACCTCCTAACCTTCAAAGAGGTTTATATCGTATGTCAACTACACTTCAATAATAACTTTATTAAAAGAGGTTGCAGTTTAAGTTATTCTAATTGACCTGTTCATGAAAATTGGCAAAGCCACATTGCTTAAAATTTATTTTAAAATTAAGTATTACACTAACTTTTCTTTTCCTTTCCATAAATGTTCTGAATTAATGAGATTTTTATCAGTCAACTGGATTAAAGAATTCTGTACCCTGATAGAATTCTCAAGAAAGGGATCAAAAGCTCTGGAAGTTTATTTGGACCAGGCAGAGTCCATGATGAGGATTTAATGTGATTGTTTCCACCTGTCCTTCAGCCTGTTGGTAAACATTGGGCAGCCAGACGAGTCTGCAGGACAATATGTGGAGGCAAGCCTGGTTTCAGGAGCTGAGTAAGGCATATGGAGTGCATAATTTCAGGAGATGTTCATTCTCAGTATCATGGAAGTGAAATTTTGTGTTTCACCTCTTTTCCCTTGTCCTGTCCATTTGGGGACCTTGTAGAGAGCCTCTTGCTAGTCCATCCCCAGAGTAACATGGGGTTGCAGGCTACAGGAAAGAGAACACATATAAAAACAAGTTATGAATATTCACTCAGCACTGGCATGAACTAGGAGTGGGGCTGGGCCCAGCATCAAGGAAAGAAACAAGGAGAGTCTGGTCCCTTGGGATTTCTCATTGGCCCTCCATGTTTCAGTGATGTTCCCCCCCGATGATGTCACATAGTCTATTATGTAGAGGAGCTTTTAGCAGGAATCGAGCCACAGTAACAGAACTCAATGAAGTATGTTCAAGAGATGGTACGTACAGAGTTTAAAAACAGACACTGGAGCCAGACTGTCGGAACCTAAATCCTAACTGAAACTTTCAAGCAGTGTGACCCATGGCAAATAGAGATATTAGTAATATCTATTTGGAGGCACCTGGGTGACTCAGTTGGTTAAGTGACTGCCTTCAGCTCAGGTCATGATCCTGGAGTCCTGGGATGGAGTTCTGAGTAGGGTTCCCTATTCAGCGGGGAGTCTGCTTCTCCCTCTGATCCTCCCTCTTTTTATGCTTTCTTTCTCTCTCTCTCTCAAATAAATAAATAAAATATTTAATAATAATAATAATAATAATAATATCTATTTGGTTGGGTTTTGAGAGGACTACATGGCTTATATAAACAAGAAGCCTAGAATAGTACCTACATTAAGCCCTGATTAGGTCTCATTAACTAAGATATGTGGGATCAGGAATGAGGCATATTCTGAGGAGTCTGATAATAGACACTCTAGCAGCTGACCAAATCTTTGCATATTAGAAAATTTATAGCATTGTTCTCCTGGACTATTGGGCTCTAATGCTTATTGGAGGGTTTTAAGAGTGGGTGTTGTCTTGGATTCATATTTGTATCCCCATCCCAAGCTCACTCAGCAGTTTGAAAACTGAATGGTTATTGAATTGAGGAGAGAAAATCGGACCATCATTACTGAGTATGTACTGAATTGTAATCAAATGAGTCATTTTTCTAAGAGATATTATTTAAAAATTAATGATATTATATATTCAAATATATATTTTTAAATTGTACCTGGGAGGAAATTGAGTACACTTTTGCCTAGAAAGAGGGAGCGGTGTTCCATAAGTGTGTTTTAAAGACAACAAAGAAATGACTGAGATCATATCAACAAGTAATTATTCAGTTCCTACCAGGATTCAACAAATGGTTTTTGGGAAAATCAAGCCCTTTAAACTTGAGAGAAATGAAGCAAGATCGCATTACTCTAGCTTCTAACCACAGCGGCATGCTATATTACAATTTATAGTGCCTTGTTTTACATTTTTCATTAATGTCCACTGGAGACCAGTAGTGGACAAATAAATTAGTCCAAGTTAAAGTTTAGGAAAACAGAAGCTCAAGAATAATAATAATTTGACCAAATTTACATGGTAAAGCTAGAATGGATAGTGATTAATTCCCAAGTTTCCATTTTTCTGAGTACTAGTGAAATTGAGCACCTTTCCTATTGGTTATTTGGAGATCCTCTTTTGTGAACGACTTGTACAAGTCTCTTTTGTTAATTAATTATCTGTCATTAACTTATTTGAATTATTTATACATTTTAGGTGCAAGTTTGTTATACATTACACTATGTTACAAAAATGTGCTTTTTTTACAGTCCGCCTGACTTTTGTGAATGACATGAAGTATGGGTTGGTTTTATTTTCCATAGCTTTGCAGCAACACATTTGTCATAAATTGTTTGTATGTGTGTAGATCTGCTTTGGGACTGTATATTCTGTATCGTGTGTTTATTCATCCATCTTTGTACCCCTTATCCCACAGTGTTAACTACTGTAGCTTTAAGTAGAGCAGGTACTTTATTTACTCTTCACTATCAGCTTTCCTGTTTACTCTTTATTTACTGTTGGCTTGATTATTTTGGGCCCTTCATATTTCCTTATAATTTTTATGAACAGATCATTAATTTTCACCTAGAAAATGGTTTGGCTTTTTATGAGAATGTTTTAGTTGATTTGGTGAAAAGGCACATTGTTGTAATTTTTCCAATCTGATATATTTTATCTCCATTTATATAGGTCTTCTTTAATTTGTAGTAATAACATTTTAGGTTTTCTGAATAGAAGTTTAGTGCAGCTTTGATAGATGTTTGATATTTTCTGATGTGATTTTTAACATTATTTCTTGTTTGTTGCTAATATATAAGAACAAAATGATTTCTTATTGAACGACCTTGCTAAAAGTATTTGTTAATTCTGATAATTTATGTGAAATGGTCTTTTTACCCCTCCCAAACACTGCAGAGACCTTTGTGCATCTTAACTCACCATTTCCTCATTCTGACTTATATATGCTATTATCATTACATCTAATAATTTTATACACATTTACAACCCTGTATGATGCTATTATTGTTGTTAAATGTTCACTTAGATATAATTATAAATGTCCTCTTTTCTTTGTTATTCATTCTTTCTTTTATCTCCAAGTCACTCTGCCCAAATAACTTTTTTTTTCCCTGAAAAACATTTAAAAAATATTTTCTTTAGTCTGAGTCTCCTGGTCACAAATTTATTCTAGTTTTTTTTTTTAACTGTTTATGACCTTATGTCATATATTCTTGTATGATGGTTCTAGAAATTTAGGTTGGCATTTCTTTTTCTGCTTGAAGATAGTATTTCATTGTGTCTGGCTTCCACTCTTTCTATTGAGAAGACTCTTATTGATCTAATTGGTGCTTTCAAATTAATCTGTTTTTCTTTTCTCTCTAGGAAATTTTTATAATTTTTTTCTCCTTTTTTAAAAATTTCATTGGTATTTATGATGTATCAAGATACTGTTTTCTCTGTAACTGGAGGCTGTAGATCTTCCTGAATCTTTGGCTTGAGGTCTCCTAATACTTCTGGAGCACCCTCAGCCATCATTGCCTTTGCCCTATTCTCTCCTCCATTTTTCTTCTAGGATTAGAGTTTTAATTCCAATTCTACAACTCCAACATTGGATTTCCCCCTATATCGTCTGTATATCTCCCTTTCCCTTTTGGAAGTTTTCATTTTATTTTCTCTTCATGATTCACTCTGGAATTTTCTCCTCACTTATCTTTCATGGTTTTCTCTTTGTTTATGTTTAATCTGTTATTACTGTCCATGGGGAAATTGTGCACATAATTCCAAGTGTATGACGATGTCCTCTTTCATCAGAGAGGATCTATGCTTAGCTCTGTCAGGCAGCTAGAGACATTAACAATCCAGGACAGGTAATTCTGAGTTCATATCCAGTCCTTGTGTATGTGTTAATCCTTCTGGTTTATCTTTGTTTCTTGGACAGAGTTCTTTGGAATCCCTACTTGATGTTCTCTATCCCTAGTTTTCTCTTTTAGTCCATGAATCTGTCAAATGTTCTGCTTAGCTTCTCATTTTCCCTTCTAAAAGTACATGTTTCAGCTACCTGAAATGGGGCTCACCTCTCTCAGTTTCTTTTTTCTCCCAGATCTTGTCCAAGATTTTCACTGGCTTGCTATTTCTCAAGTGTCTTCAGGGAGATGTATTTAAATTTTGTCCATTTTCTTCTAGTTGTTTCCAGTGGAAGTGTTACCTATTCTACAGGAATTAAATACCATTGTTTGTTTGGTTTTTTCCTACCCCTCTTTATTTTTTCAGGAAAAAAGTACACTTGTTTCAATATTTAATTCTTACTTAGTTTGGACTACTAATACATGAGAGTAAAAAAGAAAAAAAATTAGGATATACTTTGCAGTCACATTTTGGAAAATATAATTCTGTATTTTTCCAATAACATTATATAGAGGAAACACTTACCCAAGTCCTTTAAAGCTGAAAGGAGATCTGAGCTCTTGTTTGTAACAATAAAAAGCTATGAGGAAAAAAAAATATAAGCAAAGCACTTGAATAGCAGTTGGTAAGGGAATCAGATTAAAAGAAACATTGCATTAAATTGATTTCAGTAAATATATCCAGCTAATTATTAAAGAGCTCCTTAGATAGCACTTGGCACAGGATCACCAGATTGAGACTTCATCTTTTGTATTGGTCTTGAATGTATATTCTGCTGACAAGCAAAATTTGGGATGTATTTTTTTTTTTGTCAAATCTGAAATTTACTCCTAACTTTTTGTTTTGTATGAGCTAAAAGACTGAAACTTTTGTTAGATACATGAAAAACACATTATTTAATATGCTGCTTTAACTACCTGATGTTTTTATTTCTCTTCCCTTTTTTTCCTGGGGTACATTTGGACTGATATCTTCTGGCTTTATTATAAAATACTTCTGCCAAAATTAGAAGAAAGAAAAAGAGAAGGATCCCAAATTGAATGATAATGAAACATTTCTGTTAAGATATGTGAATTTTCTATCTTTCAAAAATCAATTTTCAGAATACTATTTTGCTTTTCATTAATGATTATGACAAATTACAAGTGTTTTTAAAGTTTGCATGTCACACTTTTTCTTTTTTTTTTTTAATTTTTATTTTTTTTTTTAAAGATTTTATTTACTTATTTGACAGACAGAGATCACAAGCAGGCAGAGAGGCAGGCAGAGAGAGGGAAGCACGCTCCTTGATGAGCAGAGAGCCCGATGCGGGGCTCGATCCCAGGACCCTGAGATCATGACCTGAGCCGAAGGCAGAGGCTTAACCCACTGAACCACCCAGGCGCCCCTGTCACACTTTTAATACATTCATTTAATTTTCTCTAAAGTCCATTCATGAACTCCATGCTTTAGTAAACTAAATTCCTGTGATCAAGTAATTGTCCATTGGGTCTATAAATAACAGCTACTATAGGTCTAGAGAAAGTATTATATGAAATGTTAAAAGAAGGAATTATCATCTTTATCTTATTTATAATATAATTTAACCTTAAATTCTACAGACAAATTTCCATTCTTTTTCCGCATTTATTTTTGTTAGAAGGATCCTAAGAGACAGTTCATCTGTGTTTCCTAACCAGATGCTAATCCTTCATCCAAAATCGTGGGCCCAGAGCAAGCTTACTCTCAGTGCTAAATGAGAGCTTAGCTATCACATCTTGTTATGAAATCATTTTCCTTTAAGGGCTCCTGACCTATGAAACGTGTCCTACTACAGAAGCCAGATTTCTTCAGAAATTCATTGCCCCACATTTCCTTTGTAAAAATAATTATTGACTACCTTCATCTTCTGGAATTATATTTAAACCTCTAGTACATTTTTTTTAAATGCTCAATGGTAAAAACTCTTAGATTATAGAATCCTGAACACAGAATGCATCATAGAGGAATAAAAGGAAAGGAAGAAGCAACATGTGTTTATTGAATGTGTATTTTGGGCCAGGTAGTATGTTTGTTACCTGATATAAATTAAGCTATTTAATTTCCAGTAAAATATATATAGTAGGCATTCTATTTTCTTTATAACAGATTTACCAAAATACAATTTAGATACATACAGTTCATCCATTTAAATTATACAATTTAGTAGTTTTAGTGTATTTAGGTAGTTGTATAATCATGACTGTTCAGTTTTAGAACATTTTTATCAACCCAAAAAGAAACCCTATACCCACCAGCAGGCACTCTCCATTTCCCCCAACCCACTTCCCCTAATCCTGGGAAATCACTAATCTAATTTCTGCTTCTGTGTATTTGCCTATTCTACATACTTTATATAAATAGAATCATACACTATGTGATCCTTTTGTGATTGGCTTCTTTCATTTAACATGATGTTTTCAAGGTTCATCCATGTTGTGTCATATATATGAATATTTCATTTCTTTTTATTGCTGAAAACATTCCATTATATGACTTTATCATATTTCATTTAACCTTTCATCAGTTGATAAACACTGAGCTGTTTCCACCTTTGGGGTATTAAGAATAAGGTTGCTCTGAATATTCATGTACAAGCTTTTCTGTAGACAAGTTTTCATTTCTCATAGCCAAATCATTAGGATTGGGAATTGATGGATCATATGGTAATTAGCTAAGTTTAACTCTTTTGAAGAATTGCCATACTCTTTTCCAAAGTGATGTCACCATTTGATATTCCCACATATTCCCACAAGAAGTGCATGAAGATCCTAATTTCTCCACATCCTCACCAACACTTGTTATTGTCTTTTTAAATATTAAAATATAGTTGTCACACAATGTTACATTAATTTCAGGTGCACAACATAGTGATTCCACAGCTCAATACATTATACTATGCTCACCACATGTGTAGCTACCATCTGTCACCCTACAACTGTTTCAATACCATTGACTATATTTCCTATGCTGAACCTTTCATCCCCACTATTTATTCATCCCGTAACTGGGAGCCTGTATCTCCCACTCCCCTTCATCCATTTTGCCCATCCACCACATTTTCCCCCTCTGGAAACCACCAGCTTGTTTTCTGTATTTATGGATCTGTTTCTGCACTGTTTGCTTGTTTATTCATTTTTTTTTAAGATTTTACTTATTCATTTGAGAGAGAGAGAACATGAGCCTGGGAGAGAGGTAGAGGGAGAAGCAGACTCCCTGCTGATCCAAGAGCCCAATGTGGGGTTCGATTCCAGGTCCCATAGATCACATAGGTCCCGAGGCAAAAGCAGACGCTTAACCATCTGAGCCAACAAAATACCACATCTAAGTGAAATCATACAATATTTGTCTTTCTTTGTCTGACTTAGTTCACTTGGCATAATACCATTTAAGTACATCCATGTTGTCACAAACGGCAAAATCTTATTTTTTTAAAGATTTTATTTATTTATTTATTTGACAGAGAGAGAGAGAGCAAGAGAGGGAACATGAGCAAGGGGAGTGGGAGAGGGAGAAGCAGGTCCCCCACCAAGCAGGGAGCTGGATGTAGGGCTCGATCCCAGAACCCTGGGATCATGACCTGTAGAAGGCAGATGCTTAACGACTGAGCCACCCAGGTGCCCCAAGATCTTCTTATTTTTTATTGCTGGGTATATTCTAGTGTATGTATAAACCACATCTTTATCCATTCATCTACAGAAGGACACTTAGGTTACTTTCATAACTTGGTCATTGTAAATAATGTTGCACAGGGGTTCATATATCTTTTGGAATTAATATTTTTGTATTCTTTGGGTAAATGCTGAGTAGTGGAATCACCAAATAGTATAGTATTTCTATATCTATCTTTTTGATTGTAGACATCCTAGTGTGAAGTGATATCTTATTGTGGTTTTAATTTGCCTTTCCCCTAATAAGTAATAATATGTTTTTATATTCTTATTGGACACTTTCCTCTTTGGAGAAAAGTTTATTCAAGTCCTTTTTCTATTTTTAAATTGGATTGTATTTTTTTATAAACCTTCTTTATATATTCTAGACACAAGATCCATATCAGATATATGATTTGCAAATTTCTTCCATTCTGCGTGTCGTCTTTTTATTTCCTTGATGGTTTCCTTTGCAGATTAATAGTCTATAATTCTGATGAAGTATAACATCTTTTGCTTTTTTCACTTGTAATATTCTTGCCTTATTATACAAGAAAACTAAGGGTCTGATAGGACAGTCAGCTTCTGAAAGGAATAGTCCGAACAAACCATGAGGCTGAAACTAGATCCTTTAGACACCCCCACTCTTTGCTCCATAGTCATGTGATACAACATTCTGGTTTTATTGTGGAGACTCAGAAGAAGAATCATTGCCTATTGAAACAACCTGAAAACAATTTTTTGAGCTCCAGTCCTGTCTTTCTTCTTTCTTTCCTTCCTATTTCATATATATCCTTCCCTTCATGGGTTTTTTGAACATAAAATAATTAAGGGGACTCGTAATAGGAACAAGAGAATTCCTAACTCTATTTTGAATTATAACATGAAAAAGTAGATTATAAATGAATGAGACAGCATGTTGAGAAAGGCCATGTAGACGAAAACCCAAGAGCATCACTGAGAGCTCACAAAGCTTCTCAGTCAATGGAGGGAGAGCCCCTCACAGTGGCCACCTTAAAGAGGGAGAGGCACATGTGTTTAGGTCAGCTCTGTTGCAGTTGCTAAAATAGTTTATTAATTTATGGACACATTTTATTGGATCTCTCTCTCCACAAAGGTGACACGATACTCTGTCCACGTTTTTTATGAGTTCCTCAGCAATATTAATGCTTTAGAGAGCAATATTAATTTAGGCTAGATTAAATATCCAGAGCCTTGTTTTTGGCATAATTTTAGATGAATCTAGGCAGAAAAGGTTGAGATCAGCATCTTCGATAGATAATTTTGCAAGGAATTGGAACAATGCACTTGTGTTCAGGGACTGTTCCTCTGTCTGTTGGCTCAGCACCTACTGGGAACCTGACCACATCTGCATTGGCACACAGGCTTTAGGGCTTCTGTGCCTTTCAGTTGTAATTTTTAAGCTTCTATTGCTGTTTTGAAGGCTATATCTTGGTGTAGCTGACTCACTACTTCTCAACTTTTTTAACTATTAGCTATTATCATGTGGGGAATTTTCCCATAGATACAGCATACATCATGGCATTTGCCCTGCAGTGTAAGGACTTTGTCTAAGAGAGCCACAAGAAGACTTCTGTGTGTTCTTTAGGATGCATATCAAATGACAAAGGTCTTGGCCTAGGACATGTCTCAACATCTCTGAGAATTCTTGTGTTTATTAACACTCTGAGATCTCTTTCTCATGGCATATTGAAAGGCTTTTCTTCATTTGGCCCAGTCTTGAAGGCTTTCCTGCTTCCTTGCTTGAAAAAAAAAAAAATATTCAACCAGGAATAGTGTCTCACTTCAGATGCCATGAAACCTCTCCTGTATGACCAAATTTCATGCTCTAAAATATTTTTGTATCTCCACCATGGTTTCTACCTCTGTTTTACCAAGGTCAGTCTGTATGGGCCTGACATGGATTAATTGGAGCTAGTTGAGAATGTAGACTTTCTTCTTTTTCATCTGTGTTGTCTATTCTATTCACCATTCCCAAGTCTAGGATTATGAAACTGGAATGGATGGGGCATATGGTGAATGACTAAAAGTTGTTTTGACTTTAAGTGACACTTCAATTTCAATAAGCAGAATATAGTTACTGAACAAATACATAAGAAAATGGTATGTTTCTTAATTTTCTAAGTTCAGTATTATGAATTCTGTGTTATTCTAAGTTCTGTGTTATATCTTGGCAATTTTTCAGAGATTCAGGTTTTTTTGAAATCAGATTAGTATTTCTTTCCTTGAGGTCTACAATGATCTTCTGAATGTTTGACTATGCATTCATGTCATTGGCCTCCATATTATAGGGGACAAGAATTCCCAACAGACTCAGTCATACTTCATTTCTTAGGTATAGATATTTGCCTCTTATGGGAATGGTTTTCCTGAAGATGATATACTTTGGAAAATATCAAGAAAGTTGACTTGAAAATGGAAAGTTGAGGAATATGGTAGATTAAATTTTTACTCGAAAAATATTTGCTGCTCTCCCCTGGGAGGGGACTAAACTGTTCTCCAATGACATAAAGATTACTGTAAGACAAGGAAATGTGAGGCCCATTGAGTGTAGCACTTCTCTCACAATATCCAGCAGTGCTCCAGATACAGAACTAAGCAGATATGTAGCCCAAGAAAAAAATCCTTGTTGTCTGTTACGGAGATCTGGGGATCCTTTTGTTACTGCAACATATGCCAACCTATTGTAATGGATACGGAAACTATTGTTAAAGTATAGTGGCTGTAGTGAGACATATCTGAAACAAGAGAAGCAAATGACAAGTGATAAGTAAAGCATGAGATTGTCATGAAATTGCAAACTAAGAGCCAACACTGAAGTTACTTCAATAAAGATATTGAAGTTGCTATGACATTTCAAACTAAGATTCAATCGAATGTTTTGATTATTATACTTGCTAGAAAGTAATGTAAATAAACCAAATGCTTCTATTTTCATGCATACGAATGTATTTACTGATAACCTATGATAGTTTAGAAATTTACATAAGCATCACAGTATATGAAAAATACATCACTTCACAAACTCTGCCTTGGGGACTGTACAACTGATTAAGGAAGATCTTACCTTGCTAAATAGTAATAATTTTAATGAAAAAGAAAATGACTCAGGAAGGTAATGACTTTCATTTGGAGGAAAGAAGAAAGGACTCATGGAAGATATGGCATTTGACCAAGACTTTGGAGTGTAAAGAAGGAAGGGCATTTCATAAGGAGGGAAAAGTGTGTGAGAATCAGAAGGGGCAGGAAATATGGACAATTATTTTGAGGCAGTGAGGACATTCTTTGAGCTAGAAAATCGTCTGCTTAGTGAAGAGATATAGTGGAAACTGAAGTTAATCTGGGAAACATTTTGGAGAAACTAAAATTCCCACATGCATATTTGGACCTTCATAGAAACCAATGAACTATAGAAGATTTGGAGTATGGGTTGACAGCGAGTTCCAGGCTGTGCTTCAGGAATGTGTGGATAGAGCTTAGGGCTAAGGATTTGGAGATGGGAAAGCCTACAATGAGATTCTGAGCCAGCTCAATGGCACATTATGCCAATGATCCATATATACATTGTTTTATAACAATAATAGATCTATCAAACCTATGTCAATGGAAGCTTTATTTCATTGATGGAATTGGGAGGATTGGTAGGCTGTTTGTGGAATGAAAATCAATGTACATGTACACTTCATACTGAACACTGAAATAATTCCAACCTTAAAAGTAGGTTTGTGGTTAAGCTTCTATTGTGAACTTACCTAAGCCTTAACAACAAGTTTTCAAAATAACAAGGAAAAAAAATGGAATGGATAAATTCTATATACAAAAAATTTAAGTAAATCCATTATAAGTTTTAAATCAACAACTGAGAAAATGCTTGTAGAAAATACACACAAGGATTGGTATCAAAAGAACTTAAATGAGTAAGTGAAAACAATAGAGGAACAAAAAAATGAGAAAAATGAATAAATAGTATAATCAGATTATTTATGAGCTTAAAAGCAGAGGAAAGACATTTAGGAAGTATGCAGTTAAAGAAAGTGATTGGAAAGGACAATTTTTCCCAAAGAAATTAGCAGAAGTTATTTTTAAGAAATATTATGGAACATTGTAGTGTTTACAAGGTGAAATAGACAGTTTTATAAAGTTCTTATAATGGTGTGTATACTGATATGATTCTTTGGCAAAGTAATTTGGCAATAAGTGTCAGAAGCCTAAACATTGGCCCAGCAATTCCTCTTTTGGCATATTCATCCTAAGGAAGTAAATCCAAATACAGAAAAAGGACTCTACACAGGGATAATCTTAAGAATATTATTTATAGTTTTGTAAAAATGGAAATAACCTAAATTTGTAGCATTCAGGAAAATGTATTTATAAATTAGAGTACATATGTATATATTTGAAGCAAAATTTGGAGGAATTTTAAATTGTGTTTACAAATAATTTGAAATAAGTATGAAAATGTTTGTGCACTGATGACAGTATGCAATATGCATTTGATCAGAGCTCTGTAAAAGAAATTCTACAACCACACAAAAACGACTGGAGGAAACTTCACAAATCATCGGCCTTTAGGTGCTAAGTCTCTTAGATGACTTCTTTTCACCTTTATATAATTCTGGCTGAAAATAGTTGATGCCAAAATAGAAGCCTGGAGATAAAAGTCTTCATCTTCGACATAGAATTAATAGTCATATGAGTAAATCAGGCATCTAAAGAAAAGAATATAGTGACAAAAACAGAAGACATGGAATGAAGTCTGGAAGATGCATATGTTTGGGTGCAGGAGGAGAATAGGAGCTTGTCAGCCTTGGAGTAGAAGGAGGTCACAAGAAGCAAGGTACAGCAATCTCAGGAAAGGGGGACCATCCATCAGTGAGGATGGGAGGGAAAGAGGGAAGTTGGTGATTAGAGAAGGTCATTGGGTTTTCACTGGTTGACCTGCCAGCAGCTTCATTAAAATCTAGATCAGTAGCTAGGAGGTTTGGTTCTGATAAAGTGGACAGGAGGAAATGGAGCCTACCTTTGCTTTGTTCTAAGAAAACCAAAATAAAACAGAGAAGGCAAATATAAAACAAAATGCGGTATAATCAGTGGGCAATTTTCTTACTCTGTGATGGTGGAGTTTCAAAAGTGTACTATTTAGGATGCATACATCAGATTAGCACTAAGATTCACTTACAAGAAAGTGGGCAAGGTGCTTCTCTGAGGCCCTCCTTAATGCCTTGTCTGTGGTCAGAGGAGAGCATCTCAGTGTACACTGTTACCTTCTATAAGACTGGACCTGCTTCTGTGACTCTCCAGCTCTCAGGGTAGCCCGGAGTTGTCTTTAGATGAGGATCAGTAATTCAAGTATCTGTGTATGGTTTTGCTCTAGGTAGGTGGAGGGAACAACTGGTAAAAGCCATTTTTCCCAATAAAACATTGAGCCAAATCTCCCCTATTTAAATGGAAAAGAGAACAGTCATTAATTAAATAATCAACAAGATACATGGCATTATTCTGTATTCTAAACTAGAAACTTCCCCAGATTATTCCCAGGGATAGTTCTCAGCTGAATGCTTGGCTTTAGAAGAATATCCTCATTATTCTCTTATAGACTAAAACAGACTTCCCTCCCAATTCTTCTATAGCAGCAAATTGCATGGGTCACCTCGTGATTCATGGGCTTTTCAAATGCATGTTGTTGAATCATAGAGGTCAAGCAAACTCTTTTGTTTGCCATGTCTTTTCTCCAGTGTAATCTTTGTCTGTTTACTGTAGGTGCCTATCCTCGGCTCTCACTGAGCTTTCGGTTGAAGAGAAACATTGGATACTTCATTCTCCAGACTTACATGCCCTCTATACTAATTACGATTCTCTCATGGGTGTCCTTCTGGATCAATTATGATGCATCTGCGGCTAGAGTTGCCCTTGGTATGTGCTATTTTTAAATGATATCTAAAATGTAAAGTAACCGTATCATTACAGTATTAAGGAAATTCAGAGGCTATAGTTCAACTACAATTTTTTGACATCATGACACCAGTCTTGCCCATACAGTCACTTTTTATCTTGAGACAATAATTTCATGCATGATTCCCTTGATGTGTTAATTTAATTATAAGGCTCAAATGTGAATTTTCATGCCCATGAAAGTGAAAATATGCTTGCCGAATATTTGCATAATAAAACTATTTTGACACTAATTTTAAAGCAAGGATTAAATCTTTTGTTCAAAATTGTTCTATGGCCCAGTAAGAAGACTTGATTAATTGGCCATTCATCTTTTTTAAATCAGAAAAATAGCCAAATATTATAGCATGTAATTGGAATTACACAATTTAATGGGCATTTAAATATGTGATTAGATTCTGAGTGATCCTCAAGGCTCTAGTGATCTGTAGTAGCCACTGGTCATTTGGCAACTGGATTATTAGCTGATGTACAATATATTTTATAGGTTCCAATAATATTTCTAAGATTTTTAAATTATTAAAGGAAGGCTTATATTTTCAAAAACATTATTCTCTATTCAGCTAATTATTATGAAGCTGCATGGACAAAATAATTATTTAAATACATTTTAGAAAATATAGAGCTGAAGAGCAATTTTCCCTTCATTCTTTCTCTCGTAGGCTTGGGTTCAATTCCTGAAAGCAAAATTATCAAATAATATTTTTAAAAATTGATAGAAAATAATTATCAATGCATTTGCTGGTAAATTAGCTTACAGAGCACCACAAGAATTCAGGGTTCCAGTTATCCCTCTTTCTTCCTTGTTTTTGTTTGTTTGTTTGTTTTTGTTTTTTCATCTTTTTCCAGGACTTCGAACTGATTGACACTGTTTTCCCTGGGAAAATGTGTGTGAATGTGTGCATGTGGATGTCTGGTTTAGACTCAAAGAGTTACAGTCAAGATTAGATTAATATATAGGAAATCCGGTAACTATTCCCAAAAGTGTTAGGTGAATAATAACCGAGTCTGAGAAGAAGAAAGTATCAGAAAACTAAAAGCGTTATATTACTATGTATTTTTAGTGGGTATGGTAAGAAAAACATCCCTTAAGAAGATCTCCAGGATTTTTCAATGGCCTGCAGAGGTTATCCTGTAGCAATAGTCCTTTCTGTAAGTTCCCCCTCCTCCTTTTTTTTTTTTTAATGTTACTAGATTACTCTTTGTTAAATTATTTTCTTTTCCTCTCACCCGGAAAAGTCAGACCTAAAATGTATTTGGAGGGACAGATCTAAATTTTATAGACCTGTTAGCTTATACAATTTCAGAGTCTCTCTTTAGGAAGGAGAATATAAAATAGACAAACATAAAATTACTGAGATCCCACCCAAAGCCTGGATGGGGACTATGCAAGTAGAAACCTAAAGCTAAAGCTTCTTGAGTTTCACATTGAATTGGCCTTGGAGAATTTGTCATTATTGAGATAATTAGGGAAATATAAGTACCAAAGAACTAATAATCTGGCATCAATAGGACTGAGGTGTACTGAAAATGTGAATTTCTAAATTTTCTAGATATACACGTTCTATAGCTCCTTAATTGTAAGACACTGTCTTCCACAATATTAAATAATCTGAAGTGAGCTATTGTCAACCCAACCTCATTATAGTAAGTGAAAGTAGATTCCACTTTTTCTAACAGAACAGCATTATGATTATAAACCTAAATCATCCTGTTATGGTTTTGCCAGGACAAAGGAATGGTCTGCCCAGAGTTGCTAAGGCTTCACCACTGGAGGAGTGCCAGGTTCTGACTGATGTCACAGGTCTGGGAGGCAGTTGTGAGTACAGAGGCAGAAGTGAATGGGCATTTGCCAGTGGCAGGATGAACCTGAGGCCTGGGGGTCTGGAAGGCAAGTGTGACCCTAGGGCCACAGCATCTGAGCAGACTACAGTCCAACAGGTCCAGCTCTCAGGGTAGGATACCAGCATGCTCACTCCCTATGTCCCACTTATGTAGAACAGGGTTTCTGAGCCTGGGTCTACAGGGATTGGGACATACCACAAGGTCACCTCCAATAATCTAAAGAAAGTATATCATAGAGTCATGAACACTGAAGAACAACACAGTAATCATTAAGCTGAAATTTGCCAAATACTCAAGTGCCAGGTTCTTTGCAAGGCCATCAATGGGGCTACCTTATCTGTTCTGCATTAATGGGGTTACCTTATCTGCTCTGCAGAACATCCATAGCA
This sequence comes from Mellivora capensis, assembly GCA_004024625.1. NCBI lineage: Eukaryota > Metazoa > Chordata > Mammalia > Carnivora > Mustelidae > Mellivora > Mellivora capensis. The sequence goes on along the minus strand of PISX010001423.1, from coordinate 106,560 downwards.
CAATAAGCAATGTTATTGTTCCCATTTTACAGAGCAGGAAAATTAGGTACAGAGAAGCTACATAACTGATACAAAGTCATATGACATTAAGTGTCAGAAGAAAAATTTTAATCCCATTAGTCCGACTCCAGGGTTCTCCCCCCTAACCACTACAGGTGATTCCTATGGTATTAATAGACAGTACACACAGAGTGTTCTTGTCTGTTACATTGTAAAAAACAAGGATTAAAAAGAAAAAAAAAAAAGCAAAGCAAGAACTACTATTAATTATTCTTATTGAGGGATCCCTCAGAATCTTTGAAATGCTAATATGTTCTGTGCCTTTTTAAGAAGATATGGCCATGGTTTGAGGGACTTTAATTGGAGAAATCCTCCTCCTGCAGTTCCATTCCACCTGTCTTGTCTTGTACCTCACCTTTTAATTGTTTTGAGTGCTATTATCAGCATCCTGAATGGCTGCACCATGATGAATGTATCTCATTTCTAAATAAGTCTTAAAGGTACAGATCCGTGCAGAGGGGTGTTCAACAAAGATAACCACGGAACGCCCTCTCTGGCTCAGGGCTCTGTTGGACCTGCAGTTGTCTGGAGTTCTCTCTCTATTGAGAAGGGAAATGCTGGTCCTTTGCAAAGCTGTGTTGCACTGCTGTTCTGTACACCTCAGAGTTTTATGCTTCTACTGATCAGGGACTGACTCGCAGATCTGTTGAATTGCTAGTCTTGCAAGTCATCAGGCTGCAAAGTAGGGAGTTGTATTTGGATGGGCTTCTTTCAGGTGCCTGGGTGACTCAGTCGTTAGGCATCTGCCTTTGGCTCAGGTCATAATCCGAAAATCCTGGGATTGAGCCCTGCATCGGGTCCCCTGTTCCATGGGAAGCCTGCTTCTCCCTCTCCCACTCCCCCTGCTTGTGTTCTCTCTCTTCTCTCACTGTGTCTCTCTCTGTCAAATAAATAAATACAATATTAAAAAAAAAAAAAAGAAGAAGAAGAAGAAGAACTGGATGGTCTTCCTCAAAACCCTGAAGTGAATAGTACTGGTCCTTTTAAAAGGGAAAATTTAAACTAAAATAATTCAGTCCACATTATTTTGATCACAAAGAAGAGAAATAAAATATATTTTGATTAAATGATGCAAATTATATTTTTATTTCATAGCTTTATAAATGCAGTTTTTCAAATATGATATTTTATTAGCATAATCCAAATGAGAAATAATTTGAGGCTAACAATTGGTAGAAGGACTGAACAGCTTGATCAGTGTGCAAAGAATATGGAAAGCACCACTCAGTCATCTGTACTGCAGTTGGATAGGTCCCCTTAGAGGGCAGAAGTTCAAATCAAGGTCGTGGCTGTGGGTCTCTTGCCAGAAAACCAGAAGCTCCTGAATAATTTCTTTTTCTGTAATGATAATAATAAATACCATTATTTGTTGTTATTAGCGTTAACAATGCCAGTTACCATTTGTTAACATATTACCAGTGGTTTTCAGGCATCACATTTAAACTTCACAACAGCTGTAGACAATGGTGTGGACCCATCAAGTCTCAGGCCATGCTGTTGGGAAGTGACAGAGCTGAGCTTTTGGCCTGGGCCCTGTGGCTGGACCATCCAAGTTTATGAATCATTATTGTCCACCACCACCCACAATATCTAGATAGGAAGCAAAATGATACAAAGAATTAATAAATTCACTGGCCTTTTAAACTAAGAGCTAATGTGAGCCCAAACAGAGCACTCATCCCAAAACCACACTATTAAGAGACTCCTGGAGCCTGAGCTTAGGTGCCTAAGCCAGGTTGCTGTTCCATTTTCCTCAGGGCTGCTTTTCCTAGGCTGAGTGCCTGTGACATGTGCTGGCTCTTCCTATCCCTGTGTTCTTTCAGCCCATTTCCCAGGACACCTACTGAGGCCTGCGTCATGCATGTCCACTCAAAATAGTCAACTAGAGAGCCACAAGAGCCAACTGGAGAGAACCAAAGCATTCATGTTTTCCAAATATGTTTGGAAGGGAAAAAAGTTGTGACAGCAAAATTACAAAATTTTTGAATAATGGTGAAAACATCTAATTTTGGAGAGTTTGTATGGTTTCACATTTATTTGTAAACTGTAATCATCCCATTGCCATTTTTCAAATTTTAAAAGTCCCCAGGTGCACATGAATGTGACTTTAAAGGGGAACCTTAAAATATTCTGACATATTCGATTTCCATATATTCCATAAGTTCTCATGGTTTGCAGTACACACAAAAATAGTTTCTCAGTGCCTCAATTCCTTCCTCTACTTTTCATAGCAGTTTAGATGTGGGTGGAAGGAAAGCATGTGCTAGTGACAGAAGACTGGGCTTTATTCCTTGCCCTCCAGATGGTCTGAGCAAGTAGAGATCTGTGGTCTGGAGGTTCTTTCTGTGAGACACACAGTCTAAAGATGCTTACCTCCAACGATGGGATGGGAATCTGGAGGGCATCAAACTAAGATGCTTTATAAATACGAAACCCTCACTGGAGAGTTGGGTGGGATCTGGGGGCTTAGAGAAGTACCTTTGGTGGAATCATATGTAGAGGTGGTCTGAGCTCTGCCCTATATCTTGGAAACACTGACCTCTGTCCTGCATTCTCCCCTGGCCTCAGTGACATCATACATTTCAGGTTGCTGTGGCTGAGGGACCATGGCTAAAGCTCTCACTTTCAGAAGTCTCCTTTTTGAGGGAAGACATGACATTGCAATGAGGAGGAAGTGTTTCTCACCACTGGGTCCTAGAAGACACAGGGATAATTGCATTCAGTGCACCAGTTGAACAGATAGAAAAGAGATGACCCTTTGGAGTGATCTTGCTTCCTTGAAACTTCTTAATATTTTAAGAGAGAGCAAGTCTGTTGTAATATTTACTATCCCACCAAGAAGTGAGCCATCCATATCTTTCCTGCATGTGTGACTTCACTCAGTTCATCAAACTCTAGTCATGTCACTGCTATGTCCCCTCCTTTCTGTGGCTTCAAATTATCCAATATGGAATATTTGTATTGAAAAAGAAATGTCCATTACTATGGCATAATTGCAAAATATGGTCCTTACATGTTTTTAGAGACTGGACTTAGCTCTGTTATGGAAACAGAAAGCATTCATATACTACTATCTAGAGAACTCAACATTATGACATTTAAAAAAAAGTTGGGGGGGGATCTAGTCTATTCCCCCAGACTATGGCAAGATTCTATAGTTTGAATAAAATTATTAGCCCTTAACTTCATCATGCATGTTCTGAGAAGCTTGTATAGACTCTTAGTTGAGGAGGGAAAGGACTCTGTGAGATCATCTGTCCTTGGTAGCTTCCCTGAAATTCTCCTTTCTTTTTGAGCTCAGGACTGAATCATATCCACTCTCAATTTTAAAAATCATTGCCTCATTCCCCTTTTTTATAAAGCACTGTGGTAAGAATTGTTTTCTTTTGATGAGCAGGCTCACTGAGCCCTCACTAATGGCCATAGATGACCCTCTTCTTTGAGTCTTCATAGATTCATTCTTCTTGGAAGCTTCTCATACAGACACACTGTGTTTTATACTAATTTCTGAGATCATTTTCATTTTTTCCTACTTTCTTAAAAAGCACGTTCTCCTCTGTTTTCTCCATTCTCTCTCTGAGCCAGGTGCCATGGAGTGGTGCCCCGCCAGGGAACAGAGATGTCAGCTTCCTGACCTGAGCTGTGACCTGCTGCCCATACATGTTTCAGGCTCTGTTGCCTTCTGATCACCTAATAATATTCAGTCTACTATCTCCAACTATTTAGAGCTGTTTGAGAAAATATAAAAGTGAAACGTGAGGAATGGAGCTGCCAAGCTGCGGCCTCTCACCCTTCTATTTCTTTTGTAGGGATCACGACCGTGCTGACGATGACGACCATCAATACACACCTTCGGGAGACATTGCCCAAAATCCCCTACGTCAAAGCCATTGACATGTACCTCATGGGCTGCTTTGTCTTTGTGTTTCTGGCCCTTCTGGAGTACGCCTTTGTCAACTACATTTTCTTTGGAAGAGGCCCACAAAGGCAGAAGAAGCTTGCAGAAAAGACAGCCAAGGCAAAGAATGACCGTTCCAAGAGTGAAAGCAACCGGGTAGGCCCTCCACCAGCCTGACCACTCACCCTCATGCCTTTCACAGACTCACCCTGCCTCCTACCACTCATCAGTCACCGCAGTTACTTACCTGATCTTTAAGTGGGAGTTGTGTGGGCTTTTGATCATAACCTGCAATGTGGCCTCCTGAAAGTCACTGAGTTTTAGATAAAACCAAAATTAGTGCAGAAGCTGGAGAAGCCACAAGCTTCCAGTTTCCTCTGAAAAGAACAGAACATGTGAATACCATGTGGGATGTTGGCTCTGAACTTGACAGGCAAAAGCATGTTTCCAAAATGTTGCAATATTCTTTTAGTGATAAAATTACAAGTGTTATTGTCCGGCATGCCACTGTTCTTTTTGAGTGGGCAGACCCCTCTCTCATCCACCCACTATCTGGCATAGTCCCCTAGTCCAAGGTTCTTAGTGCAAGGGAGGAGCCGTGCTCTATTCAAGGGCTCGTGGCAGGTGTGTTCACAAAAGTCAGAGCCTGGCACAGTCAGATAACAGTAGCCAAGGACAGTGCATTTTTTTAGGAAGCCCTTGGGCTGTACACTCCAAAAGAGACCATAAATTAGGTTCACCCCCTCCAGCCTAGCATCCTTACATCCTTCTGGTTACAAAGTAGTTTTGCAATTTCATGTCATTTCATTTTTCAAATAAAAAAAAATATGTCATTGGAATTATAAACAGTACTTTAATGAAGTTTCTATGTAATTTTTTCTCTATCATTTTACCTCTTGCACCCCATCAAGTTATCAAAAATGTATTTCTCCCTGTGTACAAGCTGCAGTTGCTCCTACATGTCTTTATGACTTAATTCTTCTTGCTAAACTTACTCATTTCTCAAGCCTGTGGTCTTTCCTTGCTTTTTCCCATGCTCTTAGTGCATGTCATGGGTCTGTCTGTTCCTTAGCGGAGTGCAGAAGCTCCTTTAGAGCATTCGCTGTGTCCATAGACCACTGGTGGCCCAGAATAGGTTCACAAACACTCATGAATGAATGCAGGCAGTTAAATAAATGTAAATGGCTCCCATCCTTTCAGCAAAACATAAATAGAGTTGGTCAGAGAAACCCAGGATCTGTGAGAAAAATCAGGCTTCCATAGGCAAAATTATCCTGAACTTCTTACTGGAAAATATACTTAGTAGCACACTGTTATGTTGCTAAATAAGTCTACATCCTACTATGAATACACAATATGCTTTGGTCATGCTGTTTCCAAGGAAACTGGAATTCATCACATCACTATTGTTTCCATCACACCGATATACAAACACACATACACATACAATGCTGTTTTTCCAAATTCTCTCATAATTTAAACAGATTATAAATTTGTTTCCTTTCTTCTAAATGAGATGGTTTAGACAGCCAAATTATTGTGGTATCTTGAGTGTGAAGCTTAAAATTTAAAGCAAAAACAGAAACACCTCTAACATGCACAGAGAAAAGTAGCAGAATTGTGAAAAATATTTTACATCAGATATTGTATGGTAAGTTGGATGCAGAGAAAAATTATATTTTATTCCCAAGGCCATTTTTATTTTTTTCCTAAAAATTTGTTTCTGTGTCTTCCCAGCAGCTTTGTTAAAGCCTTTATATGTTCATATTTGAAAAATCTATAACTGTAGATCAGCTACTAAGGTCTGAAGTTGATATACAAATTTATAGATAATAGTTTTAAATGCATATTTGATATTCTTAAAAATAAGGATTAAAAATTACTGCTAACCCACATCTAAGACTTTAATGATAATTTTCAGATGGAAGTGAATCCCCCCAAAAGCTTATATCATGTGATGTGGATGAGTTAAGGGAAAGTGAGAAAAGAATCACAAACTTCATGCAAAAATAAGTGGAACTATGCACCTGGCCAACACCTTCAAGAATTTGTAATTATAATTATTCATTCATTCACTTTTGGTGATATCTTTCAGGGTTGTTTGTTAGAGTGGCCAGCAACAGCCTCAGGGAAGTCCATCTGTTATAGATGGGAGCCCTGGCCCTCAGAGGGCTGCACCTGTCCTTGGACTGAAAGAAGACACTAGACTGACCACAGGGATTTGCACTGCCATTTTCTTTCTGAGGTCATATTTCCTGTCCCATAAGGGATGTCAGGGTGGTACCCTTCGGGACTCTGCAGGCCACCAAGAGGGATCTATGCCACCAATGACTATCTTTGGAATGATGGTATTATTGACCTTACTATAAAACCTTGGGTAGATTTTCCTTATATTCAGTGGTTATACACAATTTTAACTTAGTGGTTGATTCATGAATGCTCAAACTGTTCTCGTACTCACTTAGTTTCTCCTCAGACCAGTGGTACAATGTAAATCATGCCCTTAATTCATTTGTGCATAACCTCTTTGCTTTCCTCAATTGTTTCTATATTCAAGAATTAGTCTTTGATTGTGATGCATGTATTATGGTTACTAGCCTTTAATATTTTTCAAGTTGACCAATTGGTATTGGAATTTCATGAATGTCAGAAAGTCATAATTCCTTCCAACGTATCAGAGCTGCAGACTTGACATCATTCCTCTTACTAAAAAATAAGATCAACTAGAGAATGAGTATTAGTAAAGTGCTAATCTGGTGAGAGATTCTAGAAAAAAAATGAAAACCCCTTTGTGATATATTCTGCATGAGATGTTTTCTACCTGTGCATATTTGTGCCTGCCCAGGTTATAGAACAGGAAGAAAAACTATATTAAACTCATTGATTCTAATTACAGTAGATATGAGACAGACTCTTCAAAATATGAAGTATTCATATTTAATATTTAAAGTATTTAAAAGATGCAAGTCATCATCTGTCATCCTCTACAGGGCATTTCAGTCTTGTGTTTCACCAACACCATTTCCATCTGTTTTAAGATTTAAATTTTAGCTGATAGAAAAAGATTAGCATCTTTTGGGGACATATTTGTTTAAAATGTTTAGTTTCTAAGATTTAACACATTTTAATAACTCCTTTAATTCCCTTGGGGAAAAAATCTTCTCATAATGTTGTTGGAAATTTTCTACACATTGCTTCACTTTTAAATGAAAACTATGTAAATGTAAAACTATAAGTCAAAAGCATCCAAACTAATTTACACTAGGCTCTTATTATCCAATATATGTTCAAGTTTCTTTCAACATTATTGTTTTGTTTCCATTACAAGTGTTCACCCACTCTGAAATAGAAATCATGAAAAATAGTGTTGGTTCTTGAGACCTACCTCACACAAGCTGTGTCCTGAAACAGCTGCAAGATAGCCATAAATGTCCAAAGCACCCAAGAGCACTCTGCTTCTGTCAATTATTAATGATATTGGGTTTGGCTTCTCTCAAGGTAGCTTTCCCTCACTAGAATCAAGGGCACACACTTAGATCTCTGCCCTCATGAAGTCCTTTCCCAAATGCATAGCACAGGCCATAAGGGACTTGAGAAGACAGGATATTGATTCAAACAAATTTGTCATTAAGTCTTGAAAAACCAACTCAGCATTCAGTTGACCTTACTTCTTGTGTTTTCTCCGTTCTTCCTGTGTGTTTCCCAAAACCACTATATATATTATCATCTCTTTGCCTTGGATTCTCTCTTTCCAGAATCCCTTTCTTCTTCATCCCCAGCTTCTCCTCCTTCAAGATCTCAGCCAGATGCTCTTCTCCATGACATGCCCTGGATATTTTTTTTCTACTATTTGTCCATTCTGCCTCTGTCACTCCCTTCTTCAAGTAGTTGGTTTTGTCTCTGTTCCCCCAACTTCCACAGCACAAGCTCCGCACTTAGGAAATGGCATGTTACATTTCACATGGCCACCATGCTCTCTCTGCTAAACAGCATTTGATAATTGGCATCTACCAGAATATGCACACTGTGGCTCAGATATGATAAATGGTCATGGAATGTGTGTCCATGAATGAGCCATCATGGACTCATGATGCTGAATGAGTCCATGGCATTCATCATCAGAACACCATGTTCTGTTGATGTGGTGTGTTTTTTTCACTTTTCTAATGGGAAGAGAAGGGACAGTTCTCAAACACAACTTTTTAAAGCCAGTTGAAGCTAAATCATTAGAACCATTGACATTGATCAGAATTAGTCTCTCATAAAATATTTCTCTCCCTTGAAAAAGAGACTTCTCCTCATTTAGTATTTCATTCTATAAAGTCATTATAATCTCCTAGAATTTGATAAAGGGAGCCTTTCATATGGCATTGTTTATAACTAAAAAAAGAGATAGTATTGCTGGCCTGTATTTAAAAATGTGTTTAAGTTTCATTATGCAGTATTTTTTTAAAAATATGCTTGTTGATTACTTGAAACTCTCACCTGTTAGACCCCTTAAGAGTAAGGATCTTTTCTTATTCACCTGTTAGGGTCTCTCACCTCACACAGGGCATGGTACAAAGAAGATATATAGTAGTTTTTTACATGAAAAATCCCAAGAGTCTAGACCTCTCGTGTGCATGTCTCCAGTGAGGTAGCCACCTTCCTAAGTGGCTAAATGGACCACTGGGCTTTTTGTCTCATGGTTTTGTTGCATTTAAAATATTACATAAAATGGGGAGAACGTTTTTTAGAGTTAATTGGTGTTTTCTTTTTTTTTCTACCTTTAGTAAAATAATTTCAGTCCTCTGAGGCTCAAGTTAATATATAGTAAATCATTTATTATTATTGGAAAGTATAAATTTCACATGACAAAAAAAAACAAGCAAACATCTTCCATCTTTGGTTGTTTTCTGACTCAACTTTAGACAAATTTTGTTTTAAATATATTAGCTTACTATTTTAAAAAGTCTATTTAAAATATTGGTCAGTTAAATAAGGTCTAATTGAGACAATTTGATAAGTGATCTCAGTTTGTAAAATCTCCATAAGTGATAAGTTAATATATTTCTTGTCATAATTCAAAAACATATTTTGTAGGGTATCACACCTACTCATGGCAGTACTAAAATACACTGATTGACTCTCTCTCAAGGAAAAGATGTCTGAGCCAGACAGCTCATTCACCATCCTGTTCTCTCCTGTGTGGCATAAAGCACGGTAGAAGGTGCTAAAGAGAGAGAAGAGACTACTAAGAGGCTTCTCTCCTCTAGAACACTGGTTTTAATTTTCCTTTGTATAAATACCAGCTCAGCTGACCCCATGGCACTCTCTTCTCTGCTGTCTTAGCAGCTAGCTACCCATAGCTTTCAAAGCAGGTTCAAATCGCCCCTTTCTTAGGGAGAGTGACTACTTGCACAGAGGACATGCTTGTCTTGTGCCCACTCCTTTTCTGGCTTTTCTTTTGTTGCCTCTCCCTTTCAGCCATACCTTAATGTGTGTCTCAGACTTCTCCTTCCACAGCCTCTTCTTACAGCGAGGGACTATCTCCCAAACCACTGGAGGTTTCAATGACTTTTTTTTTCTTTTTTTGGTAAGGGTTTTAATGCTAACCATCTCAGGGCAAGATAACAAAAAGAACAGACATGGAACACATGTTCCAAATTCTTACAAAGTTCTAACATTCCTGGCACTTTTGAGATACAAGCCCCGTTCGAATTTTTCCCTCTACTGGATTAAAAAACAAAAGCAAAAAGCAGAACTCTAATGCTTCTGACAGAACTGTCGATGCTCTGTCCCTACCCCCAAGAATGGGTCTTCATGATGGGCCTTCTCCCCATTATCTGCGTGATTTCTTGGTCCATTTGCATTTCCCAGCACCCCCAGGCTAGCTGTCCTCCATTCTAAGGAGACCATAGGTCTTCAGGGCCCCTCCCCACTATGATGCTGTTGGCCCTACAGTTCAGAAGCAGCATCAAGGAGGAGAACCCAGTACAGCCCAGGCTCATGTGTGCCTGCTGCTGCTACCCCACCCCCTTGCACCCTGCATGGGTGGTATGAGTGTTTCTGCAGAGAGCTCAGGAAAAGGCCAAAAGGCCAAGTGGGAGCAGGACGGCAGGCAACTCTCTCACCACCCCTCTCTTCACTAAGAAGAGAGTGGTGATTGTGGAGCACCACTGCTGTGTGGACACAGCACATGCTGGGAGTGCTGGGATTTGCTGCAGTAATGGGAGGGGAGCCTTGCTCAAGTCTCTTGGCATATCTCCTTTAGACTGCGCTAAAGGAAACAGAAGGAGTACAGTGTACTCCAACAGGGGTCCCTCTCCTTACTCCCTCCTCTCAGATGCATCTCTACTCTGCAGTTTCTGTTGTACTTCAGAAGAATGTCACCTTTCTACCTAGAAATCACTGTTGCTTTTTACTACCTGGAACGTAAAGTTGAAATTCTTTGATGCAATATAGAGAAACCCTTACTGGCTTGACTCTAATGTGCATTCCTGTTCATCAGGGGGAGTATTTTCTTATTATAAAATGTTAGGAAGATGGTAATGACAGTGATAAGAATGACTACCATCCCATCAACTGTGAGCTGAGCATGTGCCAGGACCCATTCTCTCCAAAGTCCCACTCAGCTAGTTTGCCTGTCTCAAAACACTCTGTCATTTTTCAGGCCTTTGCTTGTGATAGTTTTTTTCTGCTTTTTGCTGGAAAATGTCTATTCATTCTTTGAGGCCCAACTCAAATGCATTTCTCCTCTGAAATCTTCTCTCTCTCCTCCTGTGGTAGTTTTGATTTCTATCACAGTAAATTACCACAAACATAGCCATTTTAAAAAGCACCCAGTTCTGTTGGTCAGAAGTCCAGTGCAGTGGGGCTCAGCTGGGCTCTCTGCTGAGAGTCTCAGCCTGCTGACATCAGGGTGTTTCCCTTCCAGAAGCTCTGGGGATAGATCTGTTTCCAGACTGATTCAGGTTGTTGACCACAGTTTTTTCTGATTGTAGGACCGAGACCCCTGCTGCCTCCTGGCCATCAGCTGGGAGCCAGTCTTTGCTCCTCGAGGCTGCCCCCTTTCTTCCTACACTTTATCTGCAGTGCCCTCTATCAATAGAGAATCCATTGTTTCTCACTGCAAATCCCTCTGCTCTCACCTTCTGCCACATCTCTCTTTCTCTCATGCTCCCAGCTGGAGAATACCCTATATTTTTGAGGGCTCGTGTGATTAGATTAGGCCCATATGAATAATCCAGGCTAATCTCCCTGTTGTAAGGTTTATAAGGTTAAATATGTTTACAATGTCCCTTTTGCACATAAAGAACATACTCACAGATCTGGGGAGTAAGGGATGACATCCTGATGACCACACCTCTCCTTTCCCAAGCATAATTGAATGGTACTCCAAATCATGTGTTAGACATCTCAGAGTCAGTGTTGGTACCTTTGTGCCTGAGCCTGAGTGGCCCTCAGAGGTTTGCAGCCCTTCCTGTATCTGGGCTACTTGGTGTCTGGAAGTCACCCCACCTGTGGTCTTGGTACTGCTCAGAATTCTGCACAGGCACCTGCCTCTTCTTAGTTGGGGATCGTCTTTCCATACCTCACTTCCTTCATATCTAGCACAATGCCTTTAATGAAACCAAAAAGTATACAGAAGATGGGAATGTGCAAATTAATATGTACTAATAAATTATTCCTTCACACAATAATTAATTTTGTGAAAGTTCTATGGAAGAAACCAAAGACACTTAATCTAGTTCTAGAAGAAAGGGTAGGGAGGGCTTACAGAGATAGGACAAGGAAGATGGCCCTCTAGCAAAGGAATGAAGACAGCTGGGGGAACATAAAGCATGCTGGAGAGCTGTGAGACTGAGGGGACTATGGAAGGGCCACGTGCCCCTGAGACAGATTGGCATTGCTCAGAGAGGGGATTACAGACCCCTTAGAAAGGACCCCATTGAGGACCCCCAGCCTCAGATATGCTCTGTGGAAATTTCATGGCAGACCAACAAATAAACAAATGGACCATTGACATCATCATGAAAAGTCTGAAGCTTTATTTGGCACAGAATAAAGTGTTTAAGTTTGTCTCCAATGTGAGCGGGGTGGGGGAGTTGCCGGGAGGGGCTTTAGTCTATCATAAATATAACTTTTAAAAAAGAGGCCTCCTGCCAGGACCAGGATTGGGCAAGGAGATCATACTTGGGTAGGAGTCTGTATCTACCCCCACCAAAGTCATCAGGAGTGTCCATTCATCACAGGAATATTTGCTTGTTTCTCCATGGTAATGTGAGTATTTTTGTATAATCAGAAAAGGGGACAGGCTGACTTCTAAAGAAGATTGAGAAAGTATAGTTTCCATCCAGTGTCCAGTTATGAAAAATGGTGAAGACACCTAAGTTAACATCTTAAAAAGAATTTGTACTTTTTGTCTTCGGTAAGAATTTGTATCCATAATGGAAAATTTCAATTTAAAAAGCCCCCTTTGTTTAATCTAATCTCCTATGTGAGAATTTTTAAGTCAAGGAAATAAAATCTCTAAACTGTAGTTAAGCCTTCAAAATGACGTTTTCCATGAAAACAGTGCTGGGTTTGACAGATGTGCAATTTCTCATAATGTATGTGACATGATTGCATGGTATAAGTCTTGCTGGGTTTGTATATGAAAATTAGATTTACTGGCATGCTAGCTGTCTAACGATGTGTGTTTTCTTCAATTAGGTGGATGCTCATGGAAGTATTCTGTTAACATCGCTGGAGGTTCACAATGAAATGAATGAGGTCACAGGCGGTGTTGGTGATACCAGGAATTCAGCAAGACCCTTTGACAACTCAGGAATCCAGTACAGGAAACAGAGCATGCCTAGGGAAGGGCATGGGCGACACATGGGGGACAGAAGCATCCCGCACAAGAAGACCCATCTACGGAGGAGGTCTTCACAGCTCAAAATTAAAATCCCTGATCTAACCGATGTGAATGCCATAGACAGATGGTCCAGGATCGTGTTTCCATTCACTTTTTCTCTTTTCAACTTAGTTTACTGGCTGTACTATGTTAACTGAGTGACTGTACTTGATTTTTCAAAGACTTCATTTAACACTGAGTGAAATATTACTCTGCCTGTCAAGTTTTTATACCTGTACACACACACAGACACACACACGCAGACACACATATATACATACGCAATTGTATATATATGTGAACTTTCTCAGCATATATATAAAATACACGTGTATATGAGGATGTATGTGTTTATGTTTATACACACGGGTACGAGTACCCATGTGTATGCTGAACAAATACACATACATATATACATTTTGCAGCTATGGACAATTTAACACAGGATGCATATTAAAGAAAGTCATAGTTTTTTCTTTTTTAATTGAAAGGGACAAGCATCGTCTAAATATTATGCCTTGAGAATGAGGGCGTGAAACATAATATCATCCCAAAATGTGTCTTTTATTATCATAAGTTAGATGTTTTAGTTTAAAAATCAGAAAGAAACTCTTAGTTAAACTTCGAAAACTCATACAGTGATATTGCTAGGTTAAAATGAGTCACACACTTCATATCCTTTCTGTTTACTAAGTGAAGCCTTTTCAGCTTTTTTGGTGATGGGGTTTACTTTCATCGGGCATACTTTTTCTGTACTGGTTTAGTGGATGAAGTGAGCCACGGGTGTGTGCTCACCTGTTGTCTTAAACACAGATAGAGCCCAAGCTGATGTCTGAATGCCCATCTTTTGAAAACCCATCGGGAATGGATGGCATCTTATTGTAAGTACTCTGATGTACAGTGTATTCTTTTGTTTACTTGGAGTGGATCCAGCTTACCTGTCATGCAGGAACACAGTGGCATGTTTTGGCAATGTTTAGTTGACATTTCAGTCACCGAAAATATGCTCCACATCGCATATGGATTTCTAGGCCTGATACCTAACAGAAAGCATAGACGTCTCAGGTTATTTGTTACTCTAAGGTAAAACCATCTAGGATGATTTTCCCCCTTGTCTTTACGTATCAATCACTCTTATAACGTTGTATGTTAATAGAAAATATATTTGCATAATATGCATATATATGTATATTTACCAAAATTTCCTTTCTTAATGCTTGCTATCATGGCAGCATGCGATGTCATATTTTCCTTTACGTGATGTAACTACTTCTGTTACCTAGAATTAAGATCGAAGCTTAAAACACTTCTACTGTTCAATTTCAGAAACCACGAAACATCTTCATACCTTTATTTCTGTATCTGACATATTTCATAAGCACATCGAACTACTCCTAGTCTAACTGGGATGCTGCAGGAACATGACCAGTACTCACCACACATCACCCAGTGACCCATGACCGTTCTCTTGAGGCAAAGGAGAGCAACCTGACAACAAACACAGTCACTTTTGGTTCCTTCTGATCCACAGCCTCATCAGTATTTGGACTTTTTAAAGCTCGTAGAAACAAGACAAGGTGCACCGGTTTCATAGACGCAACCTTAACTTACTATTTAGATGAGATCTTTCTAAAGAAAAAAAAGATGATATATTTTTTGTAACAATATTTCTATCACAGGCCTCCATAAACTGAAATGACTACAGTTGTGAAACAGATGTCACAGTGAAGTTAAGCATTTGGAGAAAAAAAAAGCAAAATATTCAGGAAAGAACTGCTAAATTAATACTTTATCCCAACATGCCACATATGCTTCACTCTCTTTGTTCTGTTCTAAACCAATGACCAAAAATCTCGTCCAGTACTCTATTGGCTGGCACCAGTTTTCTCTGGGTAGATAGAGGCACCACCTTCCCTGAGTATGCACATGGTGTGGGCTATCACCGTAAGCTGACCACCACTTGATTTTTCTTTGGCGGCCATGACAACCTTTAATTTGTGGGAGTCTGTCACAGTTCAAGACCCAATGTCAGGTAAAATATAACCCACAACATCTCATGCTAAAAGCAATGCCCAGTTTTATACCCTCCTTCATTCCGAGCTTTCTTCAACATCTTCTTCCACCTGCTCCTCTCTGGTTTTATTTTTTATCTGGAGATTAGCCAGTGATTTCTTGGTCTTGGGCTTTTCTCTGACATTTTTAAATTTTTTTCCATGGGTAACAATGAGAGATCCTAAAAGTTAAAGAGATTGGGAAAAACCTTGTAAGTGGCCTTATCATTGTTAACATGTTAAAGGAAAAAAAATATGTTTGTGAAGACCTTATCCCTTTCAATACTTCAGGTATATTTTTCTGATTCAAGGAGTGAGCTCCACATGCAGAAGAGGGACCCCAAAATGCAAATGAACATGGACAAAACTGTCAGTGACCAATTTAAGTGTACAATTTATACTTTTCAGAACTGTGACATTAATTCTTTCTGGAAGAAAAATGATTCAAAACATTTTTTGATGCATAGTTGAGGTACCCAACTATCAAAGGCAGAGACCCCATGGGACTCAGAAGAGCTGCAGTTTACTTACCAAGGTTTTCTGGATATAAATTTGCATGGTATAGTCATAATAGCTTTTGAGCTTTTTATATGCATTTGGCACCAAGACTGGGATCCACAACTTTGTAGACACTGCGATGAAGTTAACATAATAGCTATACTATAAATAGTGTTTGTAACTACACACATACATACACACACACACACACACACACACAAATACATACGTATATTCTGTAAAAAAAAAACTTTTCAAGATTCTTGGGTATGTGTTTGCTTTACTCCATTTCAGAAGAAAATTACTTTTCTTCTAATAAAATTATTTTATAGCTTCTCCATTTTTAAAAGTTGTGAGAAGTATTGAGAAGCAGAACCCTGTGCTGACAGGAGAGAGTTGAATTTGGTTCTCTGTTCTGTTACAATGATCTCTCACTACTCCACAGTAGTTACTGGAGCCAGTGAGCGAGCCATATTGATGAATTCTGAACCCAGACCTCTGACACTAATGTGAGGTGGCTTTTACCCACGTCCAGACATCTTGAGTAAGGAGAGAAAAGTTGAATTTGGAATATAATGATATTTCTTTCTCAACAACTGAACATAATAAAAAGTTAATTTTCTATGTAGTCCTGTCTTTCCAAAATGCTTCACAGGGGCTCAAATGTACAGAAGAATCTTGCTCTGACAGTTGGCTATTACCCATATTCAGATATACTTGAGACAACTCAAGAGCCCTACTACATAAATCCCTACAGAGAAAGACTGATAAGACTTGAGTAATCTTTAAAACAAGTGTTCTTCTTGTTCACCGACCCCAGGACTGTAGAGGGGTTTCACTGTCTATACCATGAGACATTCATTTCCCCCTGAATCATAAGTGAAGTAGAAAGTATGTCATGATAATATTCCTGTTAGGTTTGAAGATTACATGTACGTCTGCAGTATCATGTGTTTTTAATGCCAGCACCCAGAATTTTTTATATATTCAGTCATTCAGATTAAAGGCACATTTCCCCTGTGCAGCTTTGGAATTAACATTTTCACTAGGAGCTATCTCAGACAAGATGCCACACATGTTTGGGACTGGTTATAAGGGGACATGCACGTTGCAGCTGTAGGTATTCATTTTCAGCATCTAGTAGATAACCCCACTGGTGTTAGTCCCACAATGGTGTGTTTGATTAAGAGAACATGTCTAATTTTGAATCTCCTGGCTTGAAGTTATGAACCATCTCATAATTCTTACTTAATGCTCCACCTGAAAACAAGTCTGTATTTCTGGCCATTTTTATGTAAGCAAAACTGAACAATGGGTGAACTAGTTGTTACTTATGGAATTGACTCTGGCTCTCATCTTATGTGAGCCATTGGTCAGAGTAACAATGAATCATGGGGCAAAGAGCTGCCCAGGTGGATTAAATTTTCCCAGGACACTAGCTAGTGTGCCTTGGATCGATTACCTCTTCTACTGCATTGAAAGGTGCCATGTTTTCCGAAATACTCAATTCCCAACACCTGGGTAAATAGTGACCTCCCAGAGAGTGGCTCACACAACATGCCTCTCCCTAGGATGAGCCCCATAAACACGTTTTATCATTCTAGTCTCATATTTCTACTTCACAAGTCAGTGAATGAGTTCAAGGTAAGTACAGGATTATTCTAGTAGGAATAGGCGATTGCTGTCATGACCAATTCCCATGTTGATTTCATTTCATTGTAAAGATAAATTAAAACCCAATTTTGCTTAAGCACATTGATGTAATTTTTTGGTATTATTTGACATGAAAAAAAACAGCAAAATTGAGTGATAGATACAATATGAAACTTGTTGATGAATGAATTCAAATTTATTAAAAAAGAACTAACTGACTTAAATACGAAGACTGATTTTTTTTTCTTCCTTGGCTATCTTTTGGTGAAATGGTGTGCTTATTTTAATTAGATGCACATGCCCATTTAGATTACTTGGAAAGTCAAAGGAATAAGCTCAAAGCTGACTGCATGTGAGGACAACTGAACCATGACATTTCTTTAAAAATCATGATTTATTCTGAACTTCAAAAGACACCTAGAGCCACAGAGATCCAGCTTGTCTTTGTCTTTAAATAAGTGTTTAAGGAGAGAAATATTTTTATATGAAAGACCAGGGGGGAATACCTATCAATAATCTCTGGCACAGATGGTATTGGTCCTTACTTTTTAGTTTTTTAGTACTAAAGGCAGTTTCCCTTTTTTCCTTTCCAGTGAGAAAGTAACAAGCAATGTCTATGAATGAATGAATTCATTTTTTTAAAAGATTTTTATTTATTTATTTGACAGAGAGATCACAAGTAGGCAGAGAGGCAGGCAGAGAGAGAGGGAAGCAGGCTCCCCACTGAGCAGAGAGCCCGATGCAGGGCTCTCTGAATGAGATGAATGAATGAATGAATTCAGATCCCCAGACACCTCAAGCCAGATAGAACTTTTATTGAGAAATATATCTGTAGGCTCTCAGAAAAGTTGCTGGCTCACCTGCAAATACCTTAAAAGGAAAATCCCCACTATGGTTGTTAGTCTTATAAAATGTCCTCAGGCATTTAGTACACCCTCAAATTTATCTACTCTAAGCAAAATAATACAAATTCTTCAGTAATTCCTTACAGACCCTGTAACATTCTTTTTTTTCATCATATGCTTTTACATCCCTGATCTACTTTGGGACCCTGACTTGGACATATTTCACATTAATGCTTCATCTAAGACTGGAACATCACTATGAGGACATTTCTCACCTACTCCATGAGGCTGTAACGCTATTTATTCAGATGACAAGTTTAAATTACCAATAACTTCAGGGGGAAAAAAAAAAAGGTTTTCAAATTTTGACTGAGTTTCTTAAGTCTTCTTTCAAAAGCAACCCTCTTTTGATTAACCAAAAAAACCTCCCTAAATGCAAAGTACAATTATGCCCTGGGGGCCTTTATCCAGAATCTTTTCAGTCCCATGTCCCCAGGGCTACTAGGGTCCATGTACACATTTGGCACTATTTTACAATTCTTGCCCACCTCTTTTTTTTTTTTTTTTAAGATTTATTTACTTATTTGAAGGCGCCTGTTAGTGCAATAAATATCATGTCAGTCTCATAAAGATTTACTTATGAATAAATAAATTAGAGAGAGAGCATGAGCACAGGTAGGGGCAGAGGGAGAGGGGAGGTAGACTCCCTGCTGAGCAGGGAACCTGAGACAGGAAGCTCAATCTCATGACTCTGAGATCAAGACCTGAGCCAAAACCAGGAGTCAACCAGTACTCAACCAACTGAGCCACCCAGACGCCCCTCACCTACCTCCTTTTTATCAGCTTTTAAGGGCATGGATTGCCAACTCTCCTTTGAATGGGAAAAATTCTTAAGGAATTTAAGGAAATTAAGGAAAGATTGACTCTTTGGAAGGTAGGACATTGAGCCCCAATAGGACTAAATCAGTAATGGTTATTGATTGAGGCACTGCTTACATTAGAGTGACTCACATTCTATGCTTTTATTTTTTACCTAAATAGGTTTCATTTAGAACCTTTCATTTAGAATCCATGGGCAAGCAATGCAGAGGGTACTTGTAAGCCAAATGTAGTTCACTGAAATGGTGTGGAATGGGTATGGATGTATGTGTGTGCATTTTAAAACAAATAGCAATTAAGTTAGTGGCCTTGGTCGCCAGATGATCCTAAGAAAAAATATCTTTACAACTGAAATCTCCATTTCTGATCCCTAGGTTTTCAAGTATTTGTTTCTTGACTCCCACTTTTTTAGATAAATATGTCAACACCCCTATCTTTTCATGAGTTTCTCTTATTCTTTCCTCACCCCCCATCTTCTGTTAACTGTAACTGTACTTCTATATTACCAGGGTTCAACACATCTGCATTCTATCTACAGTCATAAAGTTATATTTTACTATTTAATGTTGTGTTTATAGATTGATTCTAAACAAAAACTAATGAAACAACCTACGTTATTGAGCTATATTCAATGTTTAATATTTCATTTGAAGGCATAAAGATAAATCTTAGAAGAAGAAAAAAAAAAAAAAAACAAATTCTGTAGTTAATAGAAGTGGGTTCCTGCTGAGTGAAACTCTGGATATGTAAGAAAAGAGATGTCCTGGCAGCCGTTACTGAGTTACGGAGACTGAAAACTACCCCATTCAGAATGGTAGCTACATTTCAGCCTTCAGGATTTTACTTTAAATTAGTTCTAAAATTTCAAAAACAATGAAAAATGTTATCAAGTATATAAATATTCAAAGCAAAGCTAAGCAGTTTGTTCCGACTTCTTTGTGCGGTATCTCGACCTCGGGCTATTTGAGGGAGAATCTTCCTAAGGTCCAGATATAATGAACTACTTTTTCCTACACTACTTCATTTGATCCAAATCATTCAACAGGTATGTTTCATTGAATCCTTCCTGGGTTTAGTCCCACCCAGTTACCCACGAACACCCATTCTGGAGTTTCTAATTTGTATTATTTTTAACTTAGGGAGGAAGGAATGGTATGCTTTTTTGACCGTGTACCTAACATTATTCACCACCTTAGTCATTAAATTTATTGTTTGTTATCCTTTCTATTTTCCTGCATGAAAATATTTTTCTTGGTATTAACTGACTCCCATACAAATTAGAACTGCTTGCATTTTGGACCTGCTACAAAGTTCTCATTCTATGATTTCTTTCCATTGAACTCCTGGATTAGTTCCACCAACTTTTTTAACAGCCCAGGTCTTCTCTTTTTTTATTCCTCGTTTTGCCAAAGTTCATCCTCTGTAAATGTCCAAAAATATGAGTAGAGGACAGAAGATTTCTGAGGCTTTGCATAACTGAATTCTTTCTTTATTTTTGTTTTTTGTTTTGTTTTGTTTTGTTTACTTGGTAGTTAGGTTGGTAGTGAGGTGGATGCAAAGCAATCTCCCTAGAACTTTGAAATCATTGTATAATTATATTTTCTCATCCAGTTATACTGATAAAAAATTTGATGTCAGTTGATTCTTATTTACTTATAGAGACTCACCCCTAACTTCTCAACCCACCCAGGATTAAGGAAACTTCTATGACATCTTCCTAGCATTTCATAAACATCTATTTAGTGCAAGTCTTTTTGTTCATTGTGTTGTAGAATCTGAGTGAAACTCTGGATCTAAAGATCTACATCTCTTAGCTCTAAATACTTTTCTTATATTACTTTTTAAGAAAATGCCCTGTGCCTCTTTTCATGTGCTCCTACTAGTCAGATTTTGTACTTAACAGATCTATACTTAACATATAACATTTCCTATTGTGGTTTTGTGTCTGTTAGCTATGTGTTCTAAGAGATTAACTTTAATAATTCAATTTCATATTCTAAATAGCTTTCTTGAAGTATAAATGACATATAAAAACTGCACATATTTATTTTATTTTTTTTTTAAGATTTTATTTATTTATTTGACAGACAGAGATCACAAGTAGTCAAGAGAGGCAGGCAAGGAGAGAGAGGAGGAAGCAGGCTCTCCACAGAGCAGAGAGCCCAATGTGGCTCAATCCCAGGACCCTGGGATCATGACCTGAGCCGAAAGCAGAGGCTTTAACCCACTGAGCCACCCAGGCGCCCCAAAACTGCACATATTTAAAATGTGTAACTTGATCAGTTTTGACATGTATGAAACTGCCATACAATCAACATCCTCGCAATCAAAATTTTGCTTGTGACACTTTGTATTATCTCCACCCCACATTCCTGTCTCAAGCAGCAAGTAATGAGCTTTCAACAACTGATGCACTAGAGATTAGTTTGTATTTTCTAAATTTTATACAAAACAAATGAAGTAGTATGCACTCCTTTTCCTCTAACTTGTTTTACTCAACATAATTATTTTGAGGTTTATTCATGTTTCATGAATCAATACTTCGCCACTTTTTATTGTTGAGTTGTATTCCATTGTTATGATATCCACAATTAATCTACCCATTCACCTCTTGACAGACATTGGATTCTTTCCACCTTCTGGTTTTTGTATATAAAGTTGCTATGAATATCCAATATGTTTTTGCACAGAAATATGTTTTCATTTTTCCTGGGTAAATATCTAAGAATGAAATAGCTGGATGATGGTGATATATGTTTAACTTTTAATGAAACTGCCAAACTGTTTTCCAAAGTTGCTTTACCATTTACATATTTCACCAGTTGTACATTGTGCCAGTTGAGAGTACTAATTCCTCCATGTATTCTCCAACATTTGGTACAGTCTTTTTAATTTTAGCCATTCTAATACCTATATGGTGGTATTTCCTTTTTGTTTTAATTTGCATTTTCTTATTGGCTAGTGATATTGAGCATCTTTCTGTGTATTTTGTTGCCATCTGTTTCTCCTCATTAAAAAAGGTCTGTTTAAATTTTCTGTCCATTTTTAATTGGTTTATTTTTTATTATGTTTTCAGAGTTCTTTACATAGTTATGCATTTGAGATACAAATTCTTTATCAGACATACACTTTTTAACTTTTTCCTCCCTGTCCATGGTTTACCTTTTCATTCTCTTAGCAGTTTTTTCAGAAAGCCTAAGTGTCAAATTTTGATGAGGTCCAATTTATCTTTTTTCTTTTATGGGTTATGTATTTGTTATTTCTAAGAAATCTTTCCCTAATCATAGGTCATAATGATTTTTCTTTATCTTTTCTTCTAGAAGTTTTATATTACAGTTAGACTTATGATACATTTTGAGTTAACTTGCATATGTTGTAAAATATAAATGGAAGTTCATTTTCTCCTTCCACATATATCCAATTGTTCTAGCACCATTAGTTAAAAACACTATCTTTTCTCCCATTGAATCGCCTCTACATCCTTGTTGAAAATCAATTGTCCATATGTGTTCACTCTGTTTCTGGATTAGCCATTCTGTTCCATTGTTCTACTTGGCTATGTTAGGGTCAATACCACACTGCCTTGGCCACTGTTGTTTTATAAGTCTCAAAATCAAATAATGTCAGTTTACCAAATTCTTTTTCAATCATTTTGGCTATGATAGGACCTTCCCATATAAATTTTAGAATTAGCTTGTGTGTGTGTGTGTGTGTGTGTGTGCACGCACGCATGTGTATTATACACAGATTCTGAGAATTTGATTGAGACTACATTGATTCTATACACCGCTGTGTGGAGAACTGGCATCCTAACAGTGTGGGTGTCTTTGCCCTGCACACTGACATTTTGGACCCCATCATTCTTTGTTTTACAAAGCTGTTCTGTGCATCAGATGTTTAGCAGCATCCTTGGCCTTTACTGACTAGATTTCAGTAGCAAAACCTCCTTCCTCAGTTTGGCAACCAAACATGTCTCCAGACACTGCACAATGCCCCCAGGAGTGGAAAATTGGTTGAGAATCACTGCTTTGATTCTTCTTTAATTTCTTTCAGCTATAGTTTTTTTTTGTTTGTTTTTTGTTTGTTTGTTTTTAGAAACACAGGGAGAGAGGGAACAGAAGCAGGGGGAGTGGGAGACAGAGAAGCAGGCTCCCTGCTAAGCATGGAGCCCGATGTGGAGCTCAATCCCAGGACCCTGGGATCATGACCAGAGCCGAAGGCAGATGCCCAACCAGCTGAGCCACCCGCACCCCCCCTTTTTTTTTTTTAATGTAGGGGCTTTGTACATCTTTTGTTGGGTTTATCCCTATTTCATATTTTTGGATGTTATTGTAGATGGTACTTTTTTTTATTTCAGTGTCGGATTGTTTGTTTCTAGTAAGTGGAAATGCAATCAACTTTTGTATATTGGTATTTGTCTTAGTTCAGGCTGCCCTATTTTAACTCTGTCTGAGGATAGTAAAGGTTTTCTTGGATCCCCAGAGTATCTATTTAACATGAATGTTTTGGTTTTGTTTATTGCAGTGTTGTTTTGCTTGTTTGTTTTCATGGCAGTGGATTTCTTTCTAAGACTGATAGCCTTCTGTGAGGTATTTTGTGAAGTAGGTTTTCTCAGGGTTTCTTTGTGTTACAGATCTCTTGTGGTTCTCTTTTACAACCAGGTTTTTCCTATAAATATAAAGACTAAATTAGAGGTCTGAATGTGTTTCTGGAATGTTAGCAGAAATGTTGTATTTTAGGGTGAGTGAACAGACAGCTAACTGACCTAAATGCTGAGGACCACCAGTGCCAGAACAAAAAGGGCTTCCGTTTTCTGGGCTACTTAACCACTCCCACCTCCAGGATGCTAGTTCTTCATTATTTTTTAATGTCTTTATTAAAGATGTTTGTGAAGATTTTCTTCTTGTTGCTTATTTGTTTCCTTCATTTACTTATTTATTTATTTGTTTGTGATAAAATTCACAGTACATGAAGTTGGAGGGGGGAGGATAGAGTGGCAATGAGGGTGGAGATCCAATGGGACTGGTTGTCCCAAATGGAGATTTCCAGGAACCCTTCAACTTTTTGGACATCTCTTTTCATACTGCTAACATTATTTATGTTTACTGTATAGCCAGTAATATCTATTGACTTTGTGATCTTTAGAAGAAAAGATTTGCAGACCCTTGCTTTAGATGTTTTAGATGAATGAAAAACAAATGGTTTGGAACCTAGCTTTTTACTTAAAATCACATTCTGATAATAGTTCCCAAAAGGTTTTTTTCCTTAATTATTCTTATCTTCACTATTATGGACTGAACAAGTAACATTTTCCAGTATACTACATTGAGTTAGCAGAGAATTTCTTCTTCTATCAAACCTGTATCTAGCCATAGCTTTAGCCACCTGTTTCACTTATGACTCCTTAGCTCATTTTTAATCCTTTAGTTTAACAGTAGGACTTAGAATAAAAATTCAAATTTTATATTTTTAAATAAGCCAAGTAAAAATTATTTAGCTTTAGTCCTTCAGAATCTTATTGAGCTACCTGAGAATAAATAGTTGCTGAACTTAACACATTGATAATTCCCTACTCTCAAAGAATAAGCCTCTCAATGGAAGGAGAAGAAAATTATTTCTATAGGATATACTATATTGGGTTATTTACAAGCTTTATGTACATTATCTTCATAGAAAAATAATATTATTTCTTTAAATGGTAAATAAATCTGAGTTAAAGGAAAACATAAATTTCAGAACCTTGAGTCTATGATAGACTGTCCTGTCTCCATTCCCCATCCATCAAAAATAAAAATGATTATTGGTGGAGATTTCTCACAAGACATCAACTTTTACTTTGAGTATGGCTCTGGGAATTATAAATTTAAAAAAAAGCTGACTATCTCTAATAGTAAGAATTGAGTCTGAATACAGAAAGATCAATGAAACTAAAAACTAGTTCTTTGATTAGATTGAAAAAATTGGCAAAATTTTAGGCAAATTTACCAAGAAAAAGAGAGTGAGACTACTTAAATTACTAGAATAAGAAGTTAAATTGAAGACATTACTACTGATCTTACAGATATTAAAAGGACTATAAAGGAAAACTGAATAATTTTATGCCAATAAATTAGATAACTTATATAAAATGGATACATTTGTAGAAAAACATAAACTATCAAGCCTACTCAAGAAGAAATAGACATTCTGAAAAAAAAAAAGTATAACAAATGAAGTGATTGATAGTAATTTAAAACATTACAAAGGAAATTCCAAATCCAAATGGTTTCATTGTTGAATTCTAAAAACTAAAAATAATATGATTTTTTTCCATTCATTCAGAAAAAGCATTTGACAAAATCTAACATGTATTCATGACCAAAAACAAACAAACAAACAAACAAACAAACTGGAAACAGAAGGGATCTGACTCAACGGAATAACAGGCATCTACAAAAATCCACAGCTAACATTATGGTAAAAGAGCAGATGTTTTCCTACTGAGATCAGAAACAAAATTAGAATGTTTTCTCTTGCCACTTTTATCCATAATTGTAATGAAGATTTTATCCAGGTCAATTAGACAACAGAAAGAAATAAAAGACATCCAGGTTGAAAAGGAAAAAGTAAAACTAACTCTATTTGTAAATAACAAATATATAGAGAGAATCTTAAGGAATTTACTAAAAACCTGTTATAAATAATAAATAAGTTTAACAAAGTTTCAGGATACAAGATCAAAACATAAAATCAGTTACACTGTTATATATATGCAATGGACAATCCAAAAATGAAATTGAAAGAATTCCATTCACAAGAGCATCATAAAGAATAAAATAGTTCAAAAGAAATTTAACAAAAAAGTGTAAAAGTATACTCAGAAACTTTAAAACATTGTTGCAGGGAATTAAAGAAGTTCTAAAGAAGTGGAAAAATATAGCACATTTATAGAGTAAAAGACTTAACATTGATAAGATGGCTACACTCCTCAAACTAATCTACAATTTCAACACAATCTCTTTCAGAATCCTGGATGACTGCAGATATGGGCAAGATGGCTCTAAAACTCATGCGAGACTGCAAGAGACCCAGAATGGCCAAATAATCCTGAAAAAGAACAAAATTATTACTCACCCTTCTTGATTTCAAAATTTACTGCAGGGACGACTGGGTGTCTCAGTTAATCATCTGCCTTTAGCTCAGGTCATAATCCCAGGGTCCTGGGATTGAGCCCCTCAGCAGGGAGTCTGTCTCTTCCTGTGCCACTCACTCTGCTCTTGTGTTCTCTTTCAAATAAATGAATAAAATCTTAAAAAAAAAAAAAGGAATGTGGAGAATTTGGAAACTGTCTCATATACCACTGGTGAGAATGTAAAATGGTGCATCCATTTGGAAAAGTCTGAGTCTGGCAGTTCCTCCAACAACAACAACAAAAAAAACATAGAGTTACAGTTGGATACAGCAATTCCACTCCAGATATATGCTTGAAAGAAATGAAAACATGATGTTTTATAGTAGCATTACTTACATACATAGTAGCATTATATATAATATCCAAAGGCAGAAATAACCCAAATTCCAAAAATGGATGAATTGATAAACAAAATGTAGGCTATCCATACATTGGAATGTTATTTGACTGATACATGCTACAATGTGGATGAACCTTAAAACATTATGGGGGGGGGCGCCTACATGGCTCAGATGGTTAAGTGTCTGCCTTTGGTTCAGGTCATGATCCCAGAGTCCTGGGATAGAGCCCAGCACTGGGCTCCCTGCTTGTTGAGGAGCTTGTTTCTCCCTCTCTCTCTACTACTCCCCCTGCTTGTGCTCTCTTGCTCTCTCAGTCAATTTTTTAAAAAAAGAAAAAGAAAAAGAAAACATGGTAAGTCAAAGGAACCAGTCATAAAAGACCACATAGTCTATGATTCTGTTCATATGAAAATCTAGAATAAGAAAATCTACATACAGAGAAAATTGATTATTTTTTCCTCAGGGGTGGGGTGAGGTGGGATGGGTGCTTTGAGGTAATGAAAATATAAATTTGACTATGGTTATCATTGCGCATATCTGTGAATATACTCGAAACCATTGAATTGTACCTTTTAAATGGGTGAGTTACACGATATGATAATTATATCTCAATAAAGCTGCTAAAAATTGAGTTTAGTTGGTGACAAAAAAAATTAAAGTAAAATAACAGTGATTTGAATAAGATATGTTCAACTCTTATCATGATCAAAAGATCTGGAAGCAGCCATTCCAGAGTATGTATGGCAGTCCATACATACTCAGAGATCCAGGCTCCTTTTGTCTTATTGTTACCAAGATTATCTCATGGTCTACTGGCTGCTGGACTAGCAGCTATAACATCTGACTTTTAGACAACAGGAAGTGAAAAGGGAAACAAAAGTTCAAGCCTCTCTTTTTCTAATGACACATCTCACAATTGCACCATACCATAGCTGACCATAAGCTAGTTATGTGGCTGTACCTATATGAAAGTGAGAACAAGCAGTATTATTTTTATTCCAACACTACTATTATTATCAAATGGAAGAACAACAGTTGTAAGTGAACATCAGCCATCTTTACCATGTTAACAATAAATCTTTGGTCAGGATAGCCATGAAAACGTAATGATATTGGGTCACCTGGATAACTCAATCAGTTGAGCAACCAAGTCAATTTTGGCTCAGTCATGATCTCAAGGTCATCAGATCCAGCCCCCCATCAGGCTGCATACATAGTGGGGAGTCTTCTTGAGATGCTCTCTCTCCCTCTCCCTCTGTACGCACATCCTCGCTTATGCTCTCTCTCTAAAATAAATTAAATCTTTTTTTAATGTAATACTCTTACTAAAATATAAAATTACTGTCTTACTGAGGTGTGAGGTGGGAAAGGAGATGAAGAGAGAATATTTAATTAAAAATATAGAAGTTGTGACATTTGGGGGTGCCTGGGTGGCTCAGTCAGTTAAGTGTCTGTCTTTGACTCAGGTCATGATCCCAGGGTTCTGGGATGGAGCCTTACTTTGGGCTTATAAATAAATAAAATCTTAAAAAACCAAAATTTTATATCAGAAACTCTGAGTGGCACTCATTCATTATATCAACTTTATTCATTCATTATATTCAACTGTTGAAATTAAGGTTTTATAAACTACAGAGAAACAAGCATAAGCTTCAGGAAAGCAGCTGATTTCAAGGCAGCTTTGAAGTAATAGGAAGATAGATGAAGTTTGTTCTCTCCCCAAAGACAAGGCGATTAAGGCGCTGGAGTAGGGGGGCGCCTGGGTGGCTCAGTGGATTAAAGCCTCTGCCTTCCGCTCTGGTCATGATCCCAGGGACTGAGCCCTGTGTCAGGCTCTCTGCTCAGCAGGGAGCCTGCTTCCTTTCCTCTCTCTCTGCCTGCCTCTCTGCCTGCTTGTCATCTCTCTCTGTGTGAAATAAATAAACAAAATCTTTAAAAAAATAAATAAATAAGGTGCTGGAGTACAAACATTAAAAAAAAGAAAAGAAAAGAAAGAAAAAAAGTAAAGCTCATTTAGATCAATTAAAAGTGGATGAAACATCTATTCCTTTTTTACCCTGTCTCTGCTGTCATGAAATAGAAACATATACTGAGGAAAGTGTTTCATAAGTGATGACATTTGGAAATAAAGTCTCTTTATTTTATCACATACCACAGATATGTGCAACCATCACCACAGTCAAATTTATATCTTCATTACCTCAAAAAGAAATCCCATACACTTTAGCTATTGCCCTGCTATGCACGCACCCTACCTCACCCCACCCCTGAGGAACAAATAATCAATTTTCTCTATATGTAGATTTTCTTATTCTCTTTATTTTATTACAATAAATAAATTTTATTTATTGACATTATTTTATTACAAAATAAAGCACGCACTGGTGTGTCAGAAAGGAGATTTAATCTATACTCCTTATGTTTGCCTGATTTTGAATATTAGCACAGTCACAATGTTGGAAAAATTTAGTAGTCGTGGTGTTTACTTTAGTTTGAATTCATAGTTCACATTTCAGGGTTGATATTGGCATCGCTTTGTCATCTAATGTAAATAACCCATGAAGAATAATTTAATATCCAGGAAAGGTGTTTATACTTGAGTGCAGTATCATTTTTAGTTGCATACTAAACAAAGCAAAACAATACATTCGTGTCTTCACACTTATATTTTAAAATAACTATCATAATGAAAATAATCATAAACATTGTAAATGATGGCTTCTGGTAATGAACGTCTCAAAAGTAGAAGGAACTCTTTCATAAAACCTATTTGCAAATGTATGGGGAAAGAAGATAAATAATGAACAGATATTAAAAGAAAGAACCAATTTCCCTAGCATTTCTTTAGCTCTAGAAAGATGTTACAAGAATTATGTCAGATCTTTGATGAACACTGAAGACCTGGACTCAATCATTTCCTGGCTATGTTACCTTGGAGAAGTTAATTAGCCCTTCTGAGCTTCATTTATCTCTGGTACAGAATGGGAATAATCCCCATCTTGTAATGAGAGGTCATTGAAGTACTTGCAATATAATAGATACTACCTTCCCCCACTCCAATCTCCCTCTTTGCTCTTTAATGGGAATGCATCAGGATCATCAGTAGAATATAAGGCACAAGGCAATGGAAAAATCAGCCCAGTCATGTAGGTCACAGACATTTATTTTTCCCTTAATTGGTTCCCAAATTGGTATTTGGTCTGCAGTTTGGTTGAGGACAACAGTTGATGGGAGGTGCGGTGATTGAAGAGGGCTGTCAGCTGACATTGGTCCTAAAGTATCAGCCCCACTTAACCCAGGATATTTATATTTTGTAGCTTTTTGTTCCAGTGCTGGGTGCATTCAGGTCTAGGTCCCCTAATGGGCTCTAGGAAGCCTTGGAGCTGAGCAGACTGGGTTAAAAGTAGAGACTGTGTGAGCCTCTCCCGGGCATTTCCAGGCTTTCTTTTCTCTACATGGTGCTAACTACTGCTATGGGGCTAATAAGCACATTCAGATGGGTGACTAATAATTTCTCTACCATCAGCTCTCATTTATCACAGCCAGATTATTTGAATTTCAAATTATCTCCAGAAAGCCTCCCTTTTGAATATTTATTGACATTTCAACAACTCTTCTTAATTAAATACTTTATTGGAACAAACAAGATCTTTGTTTACTCTAGACCAGCAGAAGCATGAAGAGTCAAAACAACACCATTACTGCTCTGTGGAAGACACTGAGAAGAACTTTGCCAAGAAATCTTTGTTCCGTTTTAGATTGGTTATTCATTCATCCAACTGGCAATGAGTGATGTATAGGATGCACACACTGCTGGATTCTGGGCACGTGTAAATGAAAAAAAAAAAAAAAACATTTGCTGACCTTAGGAATCTGAGAATCCCCTGGGGAAGACAGATATGAAAACACTGATCATATAGAAAGAAATGTATCTCAAGGAGGGCACAGTGGACAATGGGAGGAGACATCTAAGTCAGCCTCACAGAATCAAAGATGGGTCAGAGGAAATGGTATCAGAGCTCAACCAAGTTTAGGTGGCTGAGAAACTGAAAGACTTCAACGTGTGATGGTACTGCAATGTGACTGAGGAAAGATCAGTCCTTTGTTGCAAATTTAAGTTTTCTGAGTGGTGATGTAATCCTTTTCCCATAGAGGATGGGTTACAGAAGTTGTACGCCCATGGTGGTTTCACTCTTTAATGCAATATGGGAATCCTCAGAATATTAGAAGCTCCCCCCTTCATATTTTGATGTTAAATAAGTTAAAACAATTTAATTGCATTCGTATATGTATTATTTCAGATATTTCATCCTCTAAAGGACAGGTTGACTGCATTCACTGTTGTATCCCATTAGCATCCATTTGAGTTGTTATGATGTGCCATTCTTATTCCAGGAGTTGGAATTGTCATCTGAACAACCATGAAAATAGAGGCTCCATGTATTGAATAAAGGGCTGCATGCATTGCATTTTTACATAAGTCATCTCATTAAATAATATACACTAATAATTATTTTAGTTATGCTTTTTTACAAGTCTCTATAAAAGCTATTGATAGCAGAAGAAAAACACTAAAAGTTTGATTGTTTTTCTTTATACAAACTTTAGTTTCTTGAACAACAAAAAAATATTTCCTTTTAATCAATCACTAATTCTATTTAGGTTTTGTATGATCTATGAATATACACTAATTAAAAAAATTATTTCCTTAGCATTCATTGATCATCATACCACATAACTTTTGAGTTTATTTCATGTTTTCAGTGATTAATAAATAACACTCTCATAATTTATTATGATTAATGAAAATGATTGAAGAATAATGTATATAAGGAGTAAACCATTTCATGAGGCATAGAGACATTGTCTAGATACAATTCTGAAAGTCAGAGTAGCTTTGAGTGGTAACAGAATTTAAAAGGCTATCTTTCCCTGCAACTACCCAGGTTAAGTCACTTTTCAACAGCTGATTTGAAGGGCTCCTGGGTGGTTCAGTAGGTTAAGCTTCTGACTCTTGATTTTGGCTCAGGTCATGATCTCAGAATGGTAGGATCCAGCGCTTGAGGAGCCCCACATAAGGGCTCAGCATGGAGTCCACTTGTCCCTCTCCCTCCTCCTCTGCCTCTCCCCCAGCTGTGTGTGTGCACTCTCTCTTAAACAAATAAATAAAATCTTTTTTTTTTAAGCTGATTTGAACAAAAGAGTAGGAAAAAAGCACCCCTCTGGGAGTGGAAAAAATGGCAGTGTGGACAATGTTATATGGAGTCGTGAATCAGATGACATCATAACTTGCATATGACTGTTTTCCTTTGACTTTTTCCGATCTCCCTCCCATTCACTTCTTCAAATGTGGGATTGTAAATGGGAAGAGGATAATCGTGAATACTACCATAGCCTGGATACATAAATGGTTCTCACTGATGTTGGCAACTGGACAATGGGTAAATTAGATAATGTACATCCTCAGGACAAATATTAACATTGGAATCTTTGGTGACAAAAATGAAATCTGTTAAGCCAGAAAACAAAGATCAAATGTTACTATATGATTTGCTGACAATAAATAGAGACAGAATTTTCCCCTGGCTTTAAATGCTTTATATGTTATTATCTTATAATTATAACGTGATACCTAGATTCTATTTTAAATTATCTTGCACATAATTACCTACTGCAAATGCTTTTCTTCAAACAGGAATTCATTTAATCAGCTCTGTGTTAGCAAGAAAGTACATTAGTGTATGCTTATCAGTGAATATTAAGGAATAGGAATGCAATTTTTGAAACAATGATGCAGCTCTGTGAAAATCACAGCCTTTATTTTCTAGTTGCCCCAATTTCAGAATTAGTTAACATGAAAAGAAGGGCCACAAAACAAAATGGAACAAAAACCCCATAACAGATTGGGATCACTTTCCTTTAAAGATATTCTTGATCTCATTTAAGGCTGGGTGCTCTTGGAAGCAGAGCCTGATATGGGGATTCAGGTTCAACAGATTTATTGCTGGTGTTAGCAAGTGAAAAGAAGTCTCAGCTCAGACTGGCTTCTGTCCCATCCCAGGGAGCTGATGTGCAGGACCCCATGGGGGAAGGCCTTGGCTTCTGCACCCATGTCAGTCACTGGGGCAGGTTTGGGTAAACATGGTTCCTCTTTAGAAGAGGGCACTTCTCCAGAGAATAGACAACTGTGAGGGGTAATCATTTCTGTTGTGCACCACATAACCAGCCCTCTAGCAATGACTCAGAAGTTACCTGCAGAAGCTAAAGGTAGGAAGCAAATGGAATTCATGGGGAGATGTGCAGACCAGCATCTGTAGTTGGCAGCTATCTTTAAGGATGGTACTCTGTCAGTACCGGAGTATGAGATGCCCTCCCAGCAATGACCTCCAGCTGGCTCTGTGTCCTCTATAAATCACACCATTGACACCTGGGTAAATGGGGACCTCGTTGCATGATGTTCTTGTAGAAGATGGGCCCAGAACACTGTCATTTGGGTGACAAATCACCAACAGTGCCATAAGCTTCCCATGGGACTTTAAGCCTTCCAAGTTTTTGTATGCCACAGGTGAGAATACATTAACACTGCTGAGCAAAAGGAGAATAACCAAAGACAGAAAGAGAATTATTTAACCAAAACAACAAAAGTGACTCTCTGGATTCCCTGGGCCATGGCCTTATTCACTGGGCAAAAGTCTCCCACCCCCTGCATAGATACACCCTAATGTTTGTGTCTGGGGTGGGGAGGAGTCAGAGGCCTGCTGCCTTAGACTCCTTGTCTGGGGGGCCTGGAAGGGTCTCCCTCCCTAGTCATCTTAGTCTGGAGGCCTCATCCTCACCAACTGGAACTACTGATGCACTAACGTCCCAGAAGGCAGGTACTCACTCCATTCTTGCTGCCAGTATTACCAGGAGAGGAACATTTCAATAGGAGCTTCCCCAAAAACATGCTTTACAAACTTCACAAAATTTAAAACTAGTCAGCTTACACAGCACTGCCCCTCTGCCCTTGGGAATGTGCATGCACTGAAGTAATGATTTCCATTAAGTCTTTCCTGGTGACCGACTAGACCCAGTGCTATGCCGCTTTCATGAAGCATAAATAGGAAAGCTGATCTGAATCCTAGGGGCCTCCTTAGTGCAGCAAATGAGTTTCCTAGGTGTTGGGGCCTATTGAAAAGGAGGACATTTCTGTGCACTGTGCAGATTGGAGGGATGGGAATGAAATGAGGGAGGCCAGTTAGAAAGTTATTGCAATGGAGCCCTTGAGATGCTTACGGAATACTGTGGGGGCTATAGGCTGGAGCCGTCAGGGGCAGCCAGACAGACATCTCTCATTGGTGTGGACCTCTTTTAGTATGGATTTGGGTCCACTCCACCCAAATTATTATGTGAGAAGAGTCAACAAGAAGCTGCCCCATTTCTCTGATAGGCCACCAATGCTCCAGGGAAGAGTGGGGATATGTGTCCCATCATTCTGAGAACAGCAGGCATTAAATAAAGGTTGGTATCCTAGGTAATGTAGCATTTATCATCTCCTTGGGATAAATCAGCCTTGAAAAGAACAGAAAGTGAACAGCCCAAGGAGATCCTCTCCTGTTTCCCAGCAATAAGAAGATATAAGGGATGACTAGACAAAGGTGCTAATGTGAGTGCTGACCCAAGCAGTCTCAGTCTTTTCCTGGGAATCCCCAGCAGTGTGAAAAGAACCAAAAAGCAAAACAGAGAGAATGCTGCCTCTCCAGGACCTTGCCCAGCAGCCTTCTGCCTCCAACTGCTTTATAAGGCAAAGATAGGGTCCCAGGGCAGGATTTGAGCTACTGCTTCCCAGTGGCTCCAACTTTACTCTCACCTTCCAATATGACAGAGAAGCACTGTGAGTCTCAACTGCAATTCCTGATTCAGCTGCAAAAAGGTCAAAAAGAAAATTTAAAAATAATCATTAGAGATTCTGCTATAAGCTGGATGCTGTGCCCAGCACTTTCATATACATTTGCATTGTTTTCTGAAACCCTTAAAACAATGATAGGAAAGTAGCTCCATTTGAAAAATGAGAAGCCTGAGGCTGCTATGCCAAAGTCACACAGTAAGTTGAAGAGCTGAGAGAACCCCCGGTCTAAATCGAGTTAGGTAGTGCTAGTGGGTTAAAAGGGACTAGTTTACTAATTAGTGTTTTGTTCACCTGTCGTTAGAAAGTCCAAGGTTATGGCAGCAGACAAGAGGAGAATGTAAGCCCATCTAAAGGAGAAAGGAAGAATGCTTTGTTCATACTTCCTTATGTACTACTAAGACCAGTGGAAAAAATTCTGTTACCTGATGTTTAATGTCTGATGGGTAACCCTTTAGTTGAAGGGGGATTATGTGAACGTTCATAACTGCAATCAGTTCACAACTGGTGGTGCCTTCACCTTGGCAGCCATGATTTGAGGGGAAAATGTGTATATACAGCATTCAGGAGTCAAAGCTTTATGTGTGCATCAGTTCCCCCTACCCCTGATTCTCAAGGACTGAGGCAGGGTGGTTCAGGAGCTCACTGAACATGCAGTGGGTCTGTGTCACAGCTGAGCAACCTTGAACTTAGGAGACTCTGATCTTTTAAGGGCTCCCAAGGAGACCTATTTCATTTTATTTACCTGTTCAAGAGAAAAAATATGCCTCTATCCTGAGGGAGATACTATCTCGGTCTTCCACGAATATCACAAGAGATGTAGAAACACCATGGAAACATGCCTCCAACAAGCATTACCTGGCACCTGTAGACATACAAACTCCAGGCTCCATCCAAGGGCCTACTGAGTGGGAAACTCTGAGGAGAGTTGAACAAGCCATCAGGTGATTCCATGAGAAGCATGGCTGTACATCATCACTCCTTTGTTTCTGATTAAGTGTGCAGCTATATAGGTAGGCAGTCAAGGGCTTTTGGACAAAGGAGCTGGATTATGTGCCTGCATATTGGAGCCATCCTCCAGTTTACCCACACGCACTGGATTGCAAGTCCATTTTCTTCACTGCATAGTCCTTGGGATAATTTTATAACGGTGATTTCATTGATGGGCAGTCTCTTTTTTTCTCTTTTAATTTCACACAATTATAACATTGAAAATGCAGATGACAGTTTTGACATTCACAAAAAACGCAGTTTTAATTAGTATGTTGATTACTTGATCTACAAAGCCAGATGCCTAAATATTATGAAAGGTCACACAGAAGAAATCTTTAGTTTTCATCTTTCAATTTTCTAATTTTATCGAATGAGAAGTGATTTTATTTAGTTGCATTAGAAGGTGATTTTATTGAGCATCCACCCTCCCTTTTTAATTTTTTTTCTTTAGAGTAATTATAAAAATTCAAATCTCATAAAAGGAAGGAAAAAATTAGATTACCCAGACCCTGCCAATCAGTTGTCTTTCCTTTTCCTTTCCTAGTAGCAAGCATTTATAACAAAAGCTCAGTGAATAGAAAATACCAATATAAGGAATGATTCTTTGCTTGATACAGATAACTGAAAAGATAAATTTGGATAAGCTTTCCTTTAGAAAGTGGTTTTAACAAAACTATCATTCTAGCTCTACTTTTTCTGCTGTGTTTCATAGATTCCAGGCGAGATTTTTTTTTTTAAAGATTTTATTTATTTATTTAACAGAGAGAGAGATCACAAGCAGGCAGAGAGGCAGGCAGAGAGAGAAGGGGAAGCAGGCTCCCTGCCGAGCAGAGAGCCCGGTGTGGGGCTCGATCCCAGGACCTGGAGATCATGACCCGAGCCAAAGGCAGAGGCCCCAACCCACTGAGCCACCCAGGCGCCCCAGGTGGGATTTTTTAACTAGGGAAGAGTGCCATGGCCAATGAAGTGAACTTTTCACAATCTAAATTAAAATTAAAATATTATCAACACTCCCTGTACTTCTAATAAATAGGTTTGGCAATAGAATTAAATTAGATGGGTACATATTCTTGAGTAAATTCAATCTAAGCCACCCAAACTGAATTCACTAAACATTTCCTTGCAAACCTTATCTCTATCTTACTAGAAAAAAAAAGAAAGAAAAGAAAACTAATGGGACTATTAATGTGAAAACAGATTCGACTTAAATTCATACTAGTATAATTTCCAGTTGTGTCAAGAGACCCTGGTTGTATATTAATGATGGAATATTCTATCTCTTTGAACCCTAAGGGTTTGGGTATCTTGCGAACTTCTGTATTTGCCTATAGCTTGTGGTGTTTCTGTAGTGATTTATCTTTCCTTCTGGTTCATCTTGAATTAACATGTAAAATGTTAAGTTTCTATGATTGGAACTTATCTCCTCAACATAATATAAAAATATCTAATGGAAAGAAACTTGGGAGCACTTGGGTGGCTCAGTCAATTAAGCATCTGACTTTTGATTTTGGTTCAGGTCATGATCTCAGTGTTGTGGGATAAAGCCCCCCTCAACTTCACACTGGGCGTGGAATCTGCTTAAGATTCTCTCCCTTTCTCTTCCTCTCTTTCTCTCTCTAATAAAATTTTAAAAATAAGTAAAACAACAAAACAAAGCACCACACATCAAAAACTGTCTTAGAAAAGAAGCTTGGATTTTAGATAATTAATGAATTATTATCCTGCGTAATGAAAATAACCAAATTTTTAACATGTGATTTTATTAGATTCCACATATAAGTGAAATCATATAGTATTTGTCTTTCCCTGTGCTATTTCACTTAAGCATAATATCCACAGGTCCATCCATGGTGTTGCAAATGGCAACCGGCAGGAGAGGGAGTGGGCAAAATGGGTGAAGGACAGTGAGGGTACTGGCTTCTACTTATGGAATAAATAAATCACAGGAATAAAAGGTACAGCAGAAGGAAAATGGCCAATGGTATTGTAATAGCGTTGTATGATGACAGATGGTAACTATACTTGTAGTAAGCTTGGTATTACCCATAGAGTTGTTGATTGACTGTGTTGTACATCTGAAACTAACATCACATGGTGTGCTGACTATACCGCAGTAAGAAAAGAGCATGATTTTATATGTTGATTAATAAGGATAGTGAGACCCACCTGGCTAAGTATTCCCACCTCTGCCAAGGCAGAACTACTTCGACCAGTGTCCTTCAGTAAGCATGGGCAGGAACAGAGTCACAATGTTTTCATTTTCCTTTGCTGTCTAATTTGTCAGTTTACAAATGTTTATAGTATTCTTTTAGAATCCCTTATATTTCTTCAAGGTCAGTGATGTTGTCTATCAACTCAAACCTACTTCTGAGCCCCTGGCAAATTTTTCATTTCAGTTATACTTTTCAATTCCATAATTTACATTTGATTATCTTTATAACTTTCATCTCTTTATTGGCATCTTTCATTTGTTCAGTTATTGCTATAATACATTTATGTAATTCTATAAACACTTATGTAATTTTATAAACAATTCTTTAGTTTCATCAAATATTTGATAATAGTTGTTTATGCTAAGTCCAACAACCTGGCTCTCTCAGAGGCAGTTTTTAGCTTCTGTTTAATTTTTTGTGCATGGCCCAGACTTTCCTATTGCTTTGCTCATCTCATCATAATCTGTTAATAAAACCCATAAAGTGTAGGTAATATATTGCAGTAACTCTGGATAATGACATATATGCTCCCTTTTCTGGGATTTCTAGTTTGGGGAGATTTAGTGACATGTTTGGTCATTTTGTGCAGTGGTTTTGTTGGACCAAATCTGTGAAGTCCATTTTATCCACAGTGTGCAGTCTCTAATGTCTTTACTCAAAAATTCCCCTTATTTTTGTCTTGTAGCCTGGCTGCCTAGGGGTCACATCCTGGGTCTGCATTAACTATTTTTTGGTCAAAGGTTGTGCCTGATCCCTTTTAATCAGTTACATTTTCACGTTTTACTGGTGGTTGCATGTGTGGCTTAGTGACTACTTTCACTATTTAAGGAACTTAGAATCTTGTGTCCTTCCTTCCCATCACATTCCTCTAGAGAGACTAGAAGTTTTGAGGTTAAATATTCGGTTGCGTCTGAAAGGTTTCAGCCTTGGGACATGTGCTTGATCTTCCTGGTCACCAGAGATGAGTGTGATTTTTTGTTAAGATTTTATTTAAATTCAGGTTAGTTAGCATACAGTATAATATTCATCTCAGGTACACAATATAGTGATTCAACACTTCCATACATCACCTGGTGCTCATTATAACAAGTACATCCCCTATTTAATTCTTAGTCCCCATCACCTATTAAACACCTTCCCACCTCCCTTCTGGCAACTATCAGTTTTTTCAGGGATGAGTAGGATTTTACTTTTAAGCCTGGCTTCCTATGAGCTGTCTTAGCTTCAAGAGGTTTATTTTTTCTACCACTGGTGGTCACGGGTTGTTTTTATCTCTAGAGCCTTTAAAAATCAGGGACCTTTACTGATAGCTGTATGGGTGGTTCGGGGAATTTTTTTCAAGTCTGAACCACATCCTGTTTTGATTTTCCTAAGTGGGTACAGTCTAGGTCATGCGCACATTCTATGATCCCTCCTGAGGGTGACGCAGGAGGGCTCCTCCTAGCTATCTCTTTTCTTTAGTCCTTCTGTTAAACCTCAAACTCTCTTTTCCAACAGGGATTTTTGTATTTCTTTAAAGCATTCTTTTTTCTCCTCTTGCATACGAGTCAAATACACTTCATATTTACCAGGAGCAAGGTAAACTTGACGACGTCATCTAGCCTGATTCCCAGTGTTTAGCAAGCTTTCTTTTGCTCCAGCTATCCTGTGCTACAACCTACGGTAAAGGAGACACAGTGCACTGTGGCTGGCTGCCTTCTCACCCTCACTCTCCCTAGAAAATCATATCTGTAAAGATTATATTCTCCAGGCTATCATGCACCTCTCCCCGGTACTCTGAATAATGGAGATGGTTGTGTGGAAAAACATGATCTGTGAAAGTGAAGAAGGTGACAAAACTATTGGAAGTTTTTATTACATGGTAATGAACCTCAGCATCTGAACTGGATCAAACCAGTTAAAAACTGGGTCATGCGGGCTTGTCTGGAGTTTGCATTGGGCATCTGGCCTTAGTTTCTTGCCGCGGGGCTGGAAAATTGGGTTATTGTGGCTTGTTTGGATCTTGTTGGTGAGTCCCTGGTGACATAACATTTGAAATTCTCTGGCAAAAGCCGAATTTGTGTTCATGGTCTTATTTAAAGACCCCAATGAGTTCTCTTGCTTCCTTCTTCTCTGATCATTTTGTGCCCTAAGCATTCAGCAGATAAGACCCTTACCACTGCAGTTCGAAGAAGAGTCAACCCAAGGCACATCCAATATATCAGAGAAAGAGTAGTGAGCAGCAATTAAGGAAAAAAAAATTGATTTGTTTCCTCTTCATTCCTCAGTGCTTAACACCAAGCTAGCCTGGATCTCTTGGCCTCTGTCCAAACCTGCACTGGCTGCCATGTGGAGAGAGAGAGAAGAAACAGTTAACTCACTTCCACAAGGGCCTGCTTCTTTTGGCACTGCCAAAGCATTCATTTCAATAGTGGAAGATAGGGCAAGAGTATGTACTCCACATGAGCAATGAACTTCAACTCATGGTGTTGTGAGCCACCGTGACACATGATGCATGGCATGGGCCCAGTGACTGTAAGGTTCTAACGAAGCAAGTTAACTTCTTCTGTGTGGCAACGATCTAGTGGATGGAAAGAAAGGTTGAGATTGCTTCCTCCACTCATTCTCCATTGTGACAGAAGCTTAGGTAGAAATTCTATCTTTCCTAGGCAGAGGCAATATACAATTACTAAAGGAGAATTGATTGTTCTTCCTTGATATCCTACTCTTCTGGGTAGATACTATGAAGTCAAAGAGTCAGGCACACTTATTAAGGTTATGACTTTGTCCAAGTTACCTGACCTCACTGAATTTCAGACTTTATCTGTAAAAGAAGCATTTTTACTACCAACCTTGAATCACAAGTGAGACTCTAAGTGACATAATGCATGTTGTGTGCCACAACAAAAGAGCTCAATACATATGGTAACAATTTTCTTTACTATTACACCATGGATTATAAAGGTTAAGTGCATTTCTATATTTCATTGTTTATGTATTCAGTAAATTATATGTCTTTGTTTCTTCTAATCATAAAATAACTTAAATAGATAAATGAGATAGATTTATTCAATTGTTTCACAAGATGTGTGGTAATGTTTTAACACCATGTCCAGAAGGATGACTTATGTTAACCAAAAATAGAGGTAGTAAAAATAAACAACATTAACTGGAGTCTAAGGGAGGCAACAGCTAATATATCAGGTATTCACGTTTGAGCATTTGTTCTGTAAAGTATTGTTATATACAATATGAAGTATTGCTGTAGAATAACTATCATATCTATCTGTTCCTTACAAACGTTTTTAACTTGATTAATGCTTACAAAATAAAAAAAGAATCATTACCATTTGTCATCTGGTCCAATAGAAACTTTTTATTTTTAATTTTGATGAAGGTCTCACATCATTTTTAAAT
Source organism: Mellivora capensis (assembly GCA_004024625.1). Lineage (NCBI taxonomy): Eukaryota > Metazoa > Chordata > Mammalia > Carnivora > Mustelidae > Mellivora > Mellivora capensis. The sequence continues at coordinate 65,799 of PISX010001423.1, read as the reverse complement.
TATTAACACAAGAATAAAGTGATAGTGAAAAATAATTTTGTTCAGAATTTCAATAAGAATTTAAATATTATAAAATAAAATATTTATTTCACCTTCCTGGTTTTAGAAATTATAAATACACCTAATGGACAATGTCTTTTGAATACAACTCTTTATCAACTGTCATGTATGAACCTGTAAATACTGGTTACAGATTTTTAAGACATCTCTAACAGGTTCTAGATTATTATTACTTCTTTTTGTGCCCATATAAACAAAATGAAATACTCTTGAAATTTTGATGGTTCATAATTTTCTTAAGAAAGAATAGTCATTTTGCAAACCCATTCACTTTCAGATTAACAACACAAACTACAATGATCAATCCAAGAACTCTTTTTATTTCTCCATTATTTATTTCCTTCCAATAACCTCGGCATGCACATCTGCCTTTAGGATTGTTCTTGTTAAGACCTATCAAGTAAACAATGGGGAACAAACACCATAAACGATGAAATAATACTGTCATACATCCTTTACCAGAATAAGATGGTCCAGATTCTTGTTGAAAAGTATTAGGAAGTCCTCCCGGTAAAATGATTAACTGGATGCAAATGCTGTATTTTTTTTTTGTCCTTAGAAATATATTGTTCCCTCATCTATTTGAGAAAATTCACCTAGAATGATGTCATCTGAAGACACATAGTTTGAGATTTTGTGTGTATGGTCAATGTCACCATTATTGACAGAATCTAGAGTGCTGCTGTCTCTTGAATTCAATGTTCTAATCCATCTAATCAGTGTGAAATGTTTTCCCCTCAAGTAATTTCAATAAAGATCTTTTTAAAAAACGATTACAATGATAATGTTTCCAGACTTTTTTTACACCTTCTAAAAGATGATGTAATACTTGGGAAACACAACAAGAAAATTAAAAGATGATATAATAGGTGATTTCTCCATTGCATCATTTTTGTAGGCAATGCCACCTATATTAGTTTTCTATTTCTGCTGTAACAAATTACTACAGATTTAGCATTTTAAATCAATACTTATTTATTACCTCACAATTCTGTAGGTCAGAAGACTGCGTGCAGTCGGGCTTACCTTAGGGCATCTGCTTAAAGTCTTGTAAGACAATTATCGAGAAGTCACCAGAACTGTATTCCTTTCAGGAGGCTCTAGGGAGAATTCACTTCCAAGTTTATTCAAGTTATTTTTTGGATTCAACAACTTGTGGTTGTAGGACTGAGGTTGCTGGTTCCTTGCTGTCTGTCCACCAAGGGTTGGTCTTGTGCCTAGAGGCTGCTGAATTCTTTCTCATTCTTTCCATGTGGCCCCTCCAGTAGTGTTGAGTTGAATTCCTCTCCTATTTCAAAACTTTCAGTTCTCCCTTCAACCATATCTCTCTGACTCTACCCAAAGAAACTGTTCTGACATTAAGGGTTCATGTAATTACATGGTCCCAGTTGGATAATCAGAATTATCTTCATATCTTAAACTTTGTGACCACTTTTGTCATATAATGTAACATATTTGCAAGATCCAGGGCTTAAGATATGGACTTCTTTCAGGGCCCATTCTGCCTGCCACACCATCATTCTTCCACTTCTTTGATAGTCTATATTTTTTTGTAGCATAGTTGGAAGTGACTAATGGGCAATGAAGAAATAACCTGTGGGGTGCTTGAAATATAAATAATGTTTCAAGGTGTAAGAAAAATAAAATCACCTAACAGGCCATACTTTATCTTAGACTTATTAAAGTATTCAATAGACAGATATGTTAATTATGAAATGTAATACTATTCTGTGCTGGTGTCAGCCTGTTGATAGCCAGTGTAATGTTCGGACTGGCCCTTGTGGTTCTTATTACGATTGGAAGACACCCTCAGCAATAACCATCAACAAGGTTTATTACTCACACATACTGAAGGGAACAAGGCATGCCTAGAACCACACAAAGAGATTATAGCTAGAAAGAGAGAGAGAGAGAGATTTTTATTAGGGTTAAATGAGGGAGGTTAGAATTTCACAGGTTCACCCTTCATTGCTGAGTTTAAATTTTAAGATCTGAAAGGAGAGAAAAGAAAAGAAAAATGGCCAGTTAGTTATTTAAATCAACCAAAGATCTTTAAATAAAAAAACTTCAAGGTGGGGTGGCTGCCTCTTGATTCAACTGCCTGGCTGGTAATGTGTTTATTCAAGATAGCCCTCTTTGGGACATGAACAGACATTTCTGCAGAGAAGACATCCAGATGGCCAAGAGACACATGAAAAAGTGCTCCGCATCACTCCATCACTTGACATCAGGGAAATACAAATCAAAACCATAATGAGATACCACCTTACGCCAGTCAGAATGGCTAAAATTAACAAGTCAGGAAATGACAGATGCTGGCAAGGATGTAGAGAAAGGGGAACCCTCCTACACTGTTGGTGGGAATGCAAGCTGGTGCAACCACTCTGGAAAATGACATGGAGGTTCCTCAAAAAGTTGAAAACAGAGCTACATTATGACCCAGCAATTGTGCTACTGGGTCTTTACCCTAAAGATACAAATGTACTGATCTGAAGGGACATGTGCACCCGAATGTTTATAGCAGCAATGTCCACAATAGCCAAACTATGGAAAGAACCTAGATGTCCATCAACAGATGAATGGATAAAGAAGACATTATACACGCACACACACACGATGGAATACTATGCAGCCATCAAAAGAAATGAAATCTTGCCATTTGCGATGACATGGATGGAACTAAAGGGTATTAGGTTTAGTGAAATAAGTCAATCAGAGAAAGACAATTATCATATGATGTCCCTGATATGAGGAAGTTGAGAGGCAACATGGGGGGTTTGGGGGTAGGAAAGAAGAAATGAAAGAAGATGGGATCGGGAGGGAGACAAACCATAAGAGACTCTTAATTTCACAAAACAAACTGAGGGTTGCCAGGGGGAGGGGTGTAGGGAAAGGGTGGTGGGGTTATGGACATTGGGGAGGGTATGTGCTATGGTTAGTGCTGTGAGGTGTGTAAACCTGGCGATTCACAAACATGTACCCCTGGGGCTAATAATACATTATATGTTTATAAAAAATTTAAAAAAAAAGATAGCCCTCTTCGAATTGAATGCCTCCATGATCAAAGAATAAATCAAGCACTTGAATTCCAAAATAAATAAATAATAAGCAAAAAAAGAGAAAAAGAAAAGAAAAACCAACTGCCAGGGCTTACACTACAAATACATTTAATTTCATTAAAAATGAGTAAAATTGTTCTTCTTTGGGGGAGGGAATGACCTCTAAGAAAAAATAAAAGTCTTCCAAAATGTAAATCCTTATAAATAGCTTCAACTGCTTTAAAAAGAAACTCAAAAACTAAAAGTAGGTCCAATGGAAACTGATGATTTTCCAATGGTTAAAATTCAAACTGTTTTCAATATGGATACCTACACTATGGCTAAAAAAAGGAGAAAATGCTTAAACTTAGCAGTTTTGGTTTACGTCTATTATAAGAAAATTCATTAATTTTTTTTTTACTACTGAAATAGACCACTAGGGGAGATAATCATATTTCTTTTGCTTAAATATAGATATGAACACAATAGGAAAGTAGAAAACAAGTGTAATGATCTGTTAAGGGTCTTTCTAATTCCATCACTTTTGAATTTTACTTTATTTCTTACTAATGTCCTTACGATGCCTCCTTTCACACTCTACTGCCATACACACATATGCTTTGATTTGTTTGTCTGCTTTTCCACTGAGATTAACTCATGAACGGTGTCAGCAGGTCTGTTGGCATTATGAAAAGTACCCACAAAAATCAGAAAATAAGTCCCTACTCAATTTTTCTACTTACTTGCTATATAATCTTATTGATAGCTAAAATTATGCTTATTTCACAAAATTGTTATGGGTCATAATAGACAAATAGGGTTATATGTGCCATGTAATGTGGAATACAGATATTAGACAGTAATATACCATAAGTGCTATTCCCACTCATTCTTTTAGATTTTTTCAGTTTTATTTATCAGATACTATTTATTAGTGAATTATTTCTTTTCTTTTTTTAGTTTAATTTTATTTTTCTCAGTGTTCCAAGATTCATTGTTTCTGCACCATATCTAGCGCTGCATGCAATACAAGCCCTCTTTAATACCCACCACAAGGCTCATCTATCCCCCCACCTCCCTCTACCCCAAAACCTTCAGTCTGTTTCTCAGAGTCCTAGGTCTCTCATGCTTCGTGTACCCCCTCCAATTTCCCCCAATTCATTTTTCCTTTCCTTCTCCTAATGTCCTCCATGTTATTCCTTATGCTCCACAAGTAAGTGAAACCATATAATAATTGACTTTCTCTGCTTGAATTATTTCACTCAGCATAATCTCTTTCACTTCCATCCATGTTGACAAAACGTTTGGTATTCATCCTTTCTGATGGCTGAGTAATATTCCATTGTGTATATGGGTCACATCTTCTTTATCCATTTGTCTGTTGAAGGGCATCTCAGCTCTTTCCACAGTTTGGTTATTGTAGACATTGCTGCTATGAACATTGGGTTACAGATGGCCCTTCTTTTCACTACATCTGTATTTTTGGGGTAAAAACCCAGTACTGCAATTGCAGAGTCATAGGGTAGCTTTAATTTTGGAGGAATCTCCACACTGTTTTCCAAAGTGGCTGCACCAACTTGCATTCCCACCAACAGTGTAAGAGGGTTCCCCTTTCTCCTTATCCTCTCCAACACTTGTTGTTAACTTTCTTGTTAATTTTGGCCATTCTAACTGGGGTAAGGTGGTATCTCAATGTGGTTTTGATTTGCATCTCACTGATGGCTAATGATGATGTACATTTTTTCATTTGTCTGTCAGCCATTTGTATGTCTTCTTTGGAGAAGTGTCTGTTCATGTCTTTGATGTGATTATCTGTTTTTTGAGTTTGAGGAGTTCTTTATAGATCTTGTATACCAGCCCTTTGTCTACAGTGTCATTTGCAAATATCTTCTCCCATTCTGTGGGTTGCCTCTTTGTTTTGTTGACTGTTTCCTTTGCTGTGCAGAAGCTTGTTATCTTGATGAAGTCCCAAAATTCATTTTCGCTTTTGTTTCCTTTGCCTTTGGAGACATGTCTTGAAAGAAGTTGCTGTGGTCAGTGTCGAAGAGGTTACTGCCTGTGTTCTCTAGGATTTTGATAGATTCCACCTCATGTGGAACTCTTTTACCCATTTTGAGTTTATCTTTATGTATGATGTAAGAGAATGGTCAAGTTTCATTCTTCTACATACAGCTCTCCAATTTTTCCAGCCCCAGTCATTGAAGAGACTGCCTTTTTTCACTGTATATTTTTTCCTGCTTTGTCGAAGATTATTTGACTATAGAGTTGAGGGTCCATATCTGGACTCTCTACTCTGTTCCACTGGTCTATGTGTCTGTTTTTTGCTAGTACCATGCTGTCTTGGTGATTACAGCTTTGTAGTAAAGCTTGAAATCAGGGAATGTAATGCCCCCAGTTTTGTTTTTCTTTTTCAACATTTCATTAGCAATTCCAGATCTCTTCTGGTTCCATACAAATTTTAGGATAGTTTGTTCCAGCACTTTGAAAAATGTTGGTGGAATTTTGATCAAGATGACATTGAAAGTTGATATTGCTCTGGACAGTATAGACATTTTAACAGTGTTTTTCTTCTGATCCATGAGCATGGAATTCTTTTCCATCTTTTTGTGTCTTCTTCAATTTCTTTCATGAATGTCCTGTAGTTCCTCGAATATAGATCTTATAATATAACCTGTTTGGTTAGGTTTATTCCCAGGCATCTTGTGTTTCTTGGTGGTATAGTAAATGGAATCAATTCTCTAATTTCCCTTTCCATATTTTCATTATTAGTGTATAAGAAAGCAACTGATTTCTGTGCATTAATTTTGTATCCTGCCACATTATTGAATTGCTGTATGAGTTTTAAGTTTGGGGATGGAGTCTTTTGGGTTTTCCATATAAAGTATCATGTCATCTTAAAAGAGAGAGAGTTTGACTTCTTCTTTGCCAGTTTGAATACCTTTTATATTTTTTGTTGTCTGAATGATGTTGCTAAGACTTCTAGTATGTTGAATAACAGTGGAGAGAATGGACAACCTTGCCATGTTCCTGATCTCAAAGAGGAAGCTGTCAGATTTTTCCCATTGAGTATGATATTCGCTGTGGGTTTTTGATAGATAGATTTTATGAAGTTGAGGAATGTTCCCTTTATCCCTATACTTTGAAGAGTTTTAATCAGGAACCAATGCTATATTCTGTCAAATGCTATTTCTGCATCAATTAAGAGGAGCATGTGGTTCTTCTCTTTTCTCTTATTGATTCATCCTATCACATTGATTGATTTGCAAATATTGAACCACCCTTGCATCCCAGGGATAAATTCCACCTGGTCATGGTGGATAATCTTTTTAATGTACTGTTGGGTCCTATTAGCTAGGATCTTGTTGAGAATCTTGGCATCCATATTCATCAGGGATATTGGTCTGAAATTCTCCTTTTTGGTGGGGTCTTTGCCTGGCTTGGGGATCAGGGTAATGATGGCTTCATAGAAAGAGTCTGGAAGTTTTCCTTCTGTTTCTATTTTTTGAAGCAGCTTCAGGAGAATAGGTATTATTTCTTCTTTGAATATTTGGTAGACTTCCCCAGGGAATCCGTCAAGTCCTGGCCTCTTGCTTTTTGTGAGGTTTTTGATCATTGCTTCAATCTCCTTACTAGATGTTGGTCTATTCAGGTTGTCAATTTCTTTCTGATTCAGTTTTGGAAATTTATAGGTTTCCAGAAATGTGTCCATTTCTCCTAAGTTGTTTAATTTATTGTCATATAACTGTTGATAATAATTTCTGATGATTGTTTCTATTTCCTTGGTGTTAGTCGTGATCTCTCCCCTTTCATTCATAATTTTATTAATTTGGGTCCTTTCTCTATTCTTTTGGATTAGTTTGGCCAGTGGTTTATCAGTCTTATTGATTCTTTCAAAGAACTAGTTTCTAGGTTTGTTGATGTGTTCTACTCTATTTCTAGTTTCTAACTCATTAGTATCTGCTCTAATCTTGATTATTTCTCTTCTTGTGCGGTTGTGAAGTTGGCTTAATTTGTTATTGATTTTCCAGTTCTTTAAGGTGTAAAGAGAGTTGGTGTATACTGGATTTTTCTTTTTTTTTTTTTTTTTTTTTTTTTTTTTTTTTTTTTTTTTTTTTTTTTTTTTTTTTTTTTTTTTTTTTTTTTTTTTTTTTTTTTTTTTTTTTTTTTTTTTTTTTTTTTTTTTTATTTTTTTTTTTTTTTTTTTTTTTTTTTTTTTTTTTTTTTTTTTTTTTTTTTGAGGGAGGCTTGGATGGCTATGTATTTCCCCCTTAGGACCGCCTTTACTGTATCCTAAAGATTTTGAACTAATATTACTTCATTCTCATTGGTTTCCATTAATTGGTTAAGTTCTTCTTTGATTTCCTGGTTGATCCAAACATTCTTGAGCAGGATGGCCTTTAGCTTCCAAGTGTTTGAATTCCTTCCAAACTTTTCTTGTGGTTGAGTCCCAGTTTCAAAGCATTGTGGTCTGAGAATATGCAGGGAATAATCTCAATCTTTTGGTATCGGTTGAGCCCTGATTTGTGACCCAGTATGTGGTCTATTCTGAAGAACGTTCCATGTGCACTAGAGAAGAATGAGTATCCCATTATTTTAGAGTGGAATGTTCTGTATATATCTTTGAGGTCCATCTGGTCCAATATGTCATTCAAAGGTCTTGTTTCTATATTGATATTCTGCTTGGATGATCTGTCTATTGTTGAGAGTGGCATGTTAAGATCCCCTACAGTTAATGTATTCATATCAATATGACTCTTTATTTTGATTAACAGTTCCCTTCTATAGGTGGCTGCTCCCATATTGGGGGCATAAATATTTACAATTTTTATATCTTCTTGATGGATAGACCCTTTAAGAATGATGTAGTGTCATTCTGTATCTCTGACTACAGTTTTTCGCTTAAAATCTAATTTATCTGATATAAGAATCACTACTCCAGCTTTCTTTTGAAGCCAATTGGCATGAAAGATGGCTCTCCATCCCTTTATTTTCAGTCTAGATTTATCTTTTTGTTCCAAAAGTGTCTCTAGTAGACAGCATATGGATGGGTCCTGTCATTTTATCCAGTCTTCAACCCTGTGCCATCTTATGGGAGTATTTAGGCCATTCACATTGAGAATGATTATTGAAAGATAAGCTTTTATCGACATCATGTTGCCTGTGAAGTCCTTGTTTCTATACATTGTCTCTGTAAATTTCTGTTCTATGTCACTCTTGGGTTCTTTCTTCTTTTATAGAACCCCACTTAATATTTCTTGTACTGCCAGCTTGTGATCACATACTCTTTTAAACCTTGCTGGTCTTGAAAGCCCTTTATCTCTCCATCCATTTTAAATGTCAGCCTTGTTGTTTAAAGTATTCTTGGCTGCACGTTCTTCTCATTTAGTGCCCTGAATATGGCTTGCCAGGTTTCTGTGGACAGGTCTGACATTATTCTGATGGACCTTCCTCTGTACGTAAGGAATCTCTTCCCCCTAGCTGCCCTCAGGACCTCTTATCTAAAATTATGATTTGGGAACTTCACAATAAACTCTGGAGGTCTTTTTAGATTAATTGATCATGAGGGGTGTCCTTTCTGCCTCTAGGACATGAACACTTGTTCCATTCCCCAGACTGGGGAAATTTTCATCCAGAATTTCTTCACCTATATCCTCTCTTTCTCCACCCCCTCAAGCATCACAATAATTCTGACATTGGAATGTTTCATGGCATCATTTATTTCCCTAATTCTGTTTTCATGGCTTCTAAGCTGTTTGTTCCAGGACTCCTCCTGATCTTTCTTTTCTATCAGTTTGTTTTCTAGATCACTAATTCTATCTTCTGTCTTGATTGCCCTAACTGTTAGAGTATTTATATTAGATTGGATCTCATTGATAGCATTTTTAACTTCTGGAAGATTGGCTCTCATTTCCACCCTTAGAGATTTTATGTTGTCACTAAGGTTTTCTCCAACCTAGCGATTACCTGAATAATTCTTACCCTGGATTCCCTTTCTGATATACTGTTTATGTCCATATCCAATAGTTCTGTGGCAGAGGGCACAATCTCTGAATTTTTCCTCTGTTGGATGTTCCTCCTCCTAGTCATTTTGGTGAGAGGTGGTTGAAGGGATATATAGCTGAATATATCAACCGTGACCCAGGCAAGATGCATCCTCTCCACTGATGTCTTCTGCCCCCATAGAGATCCAGAAGTGTATAATCTTACATCTCAGGCTGACTTCATGGGTGTTCAAAGTGTTCTGGTAGGTATTTAGCTCACTTTAGAGAACCAATTGAAACAGGGTCTCCTACTTCTCCTCCATCTTGCCCCCTCTCATTATTTCTTTTCTTTGTGCAAAGAATTTCTAAGATTCCTGCCCACTGCAACAGCAAGTATGTGAACTCACTTTACTTCCTACTTTCTCTATTTGTCAGCTATCCTGGCACAAGGAATTGGAAAAATGAGTCAAATGCAAGTGCTCTTCACTCAAAATGTTGATGGCTTATATGTATTACCTTCATAGGACAGAATTATGTTACTAAGTCAGAGTTTCTGATATAAATACATAGATAGACATTGTATTTCTAATGATTCAAGCTAATATTTATCTATCACTCACTAACAGGTAAAAACAAACAAGAAAAACACCAGAAACATTTATACGATGATGGCTAATTTTATGTGTTAACTTGACTGGATCATGGGGTGTCCAGATATTTGGTTAGTCATTATTTCTGGGTGTGTCTCTGAGTGTGTTTCTGGATGAGATTAGCATTTGAATCAGTGGACTTAGTAAAGCAGACTCCCCTCCCCAGTGTTGATGGGCATCCTCCAATCTATTGTGGGCATGAACAGCACAGAATGTGGAGGAAAGGAGAATTCACTTGTTCTCCTAACTGAGCTGGGACATCTCATCTCATCCTTTGCCTTCAGACTGAGACTTAACAGGGTCAGCTGCCTTGGTTCTTAGACCTTCAGGCTTGGACTGAATCATGCCACTGGCTTTCCCAGGTCTCAGCTTGCATATGGTAGATATTTTCAGTTTCCCTAATTGCATGAGCCAAATCCTCATAATAAATTTCTCTGTCTCTCTGACTATACATACACACACACACGCGCGCGCGCGTGCGCGCGCACGTGTGTGTGTGTTCAAAACTGTTTTTCTTTTTAGAGACTGCAGCAGTTGGTTAGCAATTCTAACTAAAATGTTACAAGCTGAGGGCCATGTCACCTTTCTCTTCAGGCATTCAATCAACAGAATCCCTACAAATAAGATTAGAGAAGGAGTGGTACATTTCAGTGTGAGTAAAACAACATGATTGTTTTATAGCTAAATACAACCCATACTCATAACACAGCAACTAATCATCTCCAGTATCAGAGTCTCTTGTTACCCCCACAATAGGAAGCCAAGGTAAGAAGGATATATATGTATGTATATATTCACACCCTATTGGTTCTGTTTCTCTAGAGAACTCTGACTAACACAATACCCATCTGTTTAACTTCATGTCAGTTTTTTAAAGGAAAAATATATATTATCACATTGCCTTTTATTTTTCTTCTTTCTTTTTTTAAAAAGATTTATTTATTTATTTGAGAGAGAGAGAGAGAGAGCAGAGGAAGGGGCAGAAGGAGAGAGAGAATCTTGAGCAGACACCCTTCTGAGCATAGAGCCGGACTCTGGGCTCAATCTCAGGACCTTGAGATCACCACCCAAATTGAAAGCAAGAGTCATACACTCAACCATCTGGGCCACCCAGGTGCCTCTCTTCTATCTCTCTTATATTTATTCTTATATTGTGAATGATTGTGTGGTTTTTGTCAAGATTACCTGTTTCAATATTCTATAGTATAAGAAGTACAATTTCATGATAATTATTTTTCTTTACCAACTTTAATCACTTGAATGAGGAAGATCATCTTAAATTAAACAGTGTGGGTAAAGAATACTCAAGAATTTGAGGATTTAGATAGACTGTATACAGTTACAGAGGATATTTTCTGAAGAACCTTAAAGTTATCACTTGGCTGCTCATAAATTTAAGTTACCAAGTTTGTGGCTACTGAGTTATAAATCCTAACAGATATACAGTGTTATATGAATAGCTAGACCCACTTATAATGAAAAGTGTGCTGGAGTTTTGTGGAAATTCAAATTATTGAACATTCTAAGAAATAGTCAAATGGAAATGGGAATTCTGAAGATATTAATATTTTAAGGAAATATTAATAGTTTAAAGAAAACATTTCTATCTTAGGGAGATGTTCAGCATCACACCAAAAAATAAGTAATAATTTAGCAGATGTGTCACTGGCAATCTGGAGTATTCAAAAATGCCCGAAGTTCGGCAGAACCAAATGAACATGTATCATGTCTTCTCAGTCTGCCTCTTGCTGTGTATGTGAAATGTAGAAGGAATGCTTTTCTCATTTCACTTCATAGGATTTTTAATTCAGTAGTCACATCATGATTCAAGTCCAGCTCACTGTAACTTGTAGAAGAGTAGACTTCTTCCCTCCCCCACATCTGAGCCATCTTCAGGCTTCAGAAAGTGAAAACTAGGGGCGCCTGGGTGGGTCAGTGGGTTAAAGCCTCTGCCTTCAGCTCAGGTCATGATCCCAGGGTCCTGGGATCCAGCCCCACATGGGGCTCCCTGCTCAGCGGGGAGCTGCTTCCTCCTTGCTCTCTGCCTGCCTCTCTGCCTACTTGTGTCTGTCAAATAAATAAAAAAAATCTTTAAAAAAAAAAAAGAAAGTGAAAACTATGTGTAGTTTTTATAGAATTCTTTCTTTACCAATTAATATTTTTAGAGCCATCAAACTATGTGTATTTTGTTTTATACATATATATGTATATATATGTAAAATATATATATATGTATATATATGTAAAATACATATATGTTTAGATTATGTATATATATAGTTTCTAGTTCAATATTATTTTATAAAGGTTTGTATATTCATAATGTATTTTCCTTCTTTACCTAGGCATTTAACTAATACTTTGCTTAGCCACCAACTTATTCCATTTATTCATCTATTTGGTGCCAAAATATCTGTTCTTTTCAGTCTAATCAATCAGAAATGCTGTCTAACCTGTAAAATTATTTTGATAAGTTGTCAATAACTGACTCTATTTTAGACTGACAGTGATAACAGATTTATCCCAGGTTGAGTCTCTTAAAATTTCTTCATAGAATGTAATGTTTTCACATTTTTTCATGGATTTATTAAAAAGTTGAAAGAATTAGGGGTGCCTGGGTGGCTCAGTCAGTTAAGTGTCTACCTTCAGCTTAGGTCATGATCCCAGGGGGACTGAGCCCTGCATCGGGCTCCCTGCTCAGGGGAGAGTCTGCTCTCTCTACCTCTGCCTCTGCTGCTCTCTCTGCTTGTGCTCTCTGTCTGTCTCTCTCTCAAATAAATAAATAAAATCTTTAAAAATAAATGAGAGAATTCATTCAACTTCTTAATTTTACAGATGAGAAAACATGTTCATTTAAGAAATAACTTATGCATCTATTTTTAAAATGTTATTTTGAAATAATTTTAGACTTACAGAAAATTGCAAATAGTGTGTCCTGTATATCCTTCACACAGCTTTCCTAAATGTTATTCTATATGACCATAATAAATTTATCAAAACTAATATAGTATATCATTAATTTACTAAAATCTTTACTTGATTCATGTTTCACCACTTTTTCACTGTCCTTTTTCTGTTCTAGGATTAACCCAGGGCTTTACCTCTGATCTGGCATTTAGTTGCCATGTCTCATTAGAGTCTTCTTCAGTCTGGGATAGCTCCTCAGACTTCCCTTGTCTTTCATGACCTCAGCAGTTTTAAAGAGTACTGGTTACAATTTGGGTTTATCTGATGTTTTTCACTATTCAATTGAGGTTATCCTTTTTGTGCAGTACATCATATCAAGTAATGCATGATGCCTTATTATATCTTGATCATTTTGTTAAGATGGTATCTTCTGGTTTCTTCACTAGAAAGTTACTATTTTTCCCTTTGTAATTAATAAATATTCTGGGAGAGATACTTCGAGATTATACAAATATTTCTTCTTCCCACTGATTTTAGCTTCTATTAGTAGACATTAGTAGTAGTAATTTTACTGTGGTGTTTGCTTCATGGTCATTCTATATGTCCTTCATTCCTGCTACATTCATTAATTGGAATTCTTCTGCAACAAAGAGCTGGTCTCTTGTTTATTTATTTGTTTGCTTGTTTAATCATTTGTGTATATCATAAATTGGCATACGTATTTATTTTATCTTATGACTATTACTGTTTATTTATTTTTTTAGGATTTTATGTATTTATTTGATAGAGAGAGAGAGACAGTGAGAGAGGGAACACAAGCAGGGGGAGTGGGTGAGGGAGAAGCAGGCTTCCCGCTGAGCAAGGAGCCTGATGTGGGGCTCAATCCCAGGACCCTATGATCATGACCTAAGCTGAAGGCAGATGCTTAATGACTGAGCCACCCAGGCACCTCTACTGTTTATTTTCTTGATCAAAATGTTTCAGCTTTGGCTACTGGGTGTGCCTTCAAATTGGCTTCTGTATCCAACATGTCACCATCAGCTTAAATATATTTTTTATTGAAATATAGTTGATATGCAACATTACCTTAGTTTCAGGTGTACAGTCACCAACATTATGTAAGCTCTTCCTTCCTTTCTGACACCACAAGATCCTCCAGTTTTACCTTGCATTTTTGTTGCCTCATACCATTTCAGGGAGCCCTGGTTCCTTCTATTGGAAAACAGTATTAGAAACCAAGATATAGATGCTAGAATTGAGCAACTATTAAGTGCTCTGTTTTAGAAACTTGAAGAGTAATAGTAAACAAACAGATCAAAAATCTTAGCCCATGGGGCACCTGGGTGGCTTAGTGGGTTAAAGCCTCTGCCTTCAGCTCAGGTCATGTTCCCAGGGTCCTGAGATTGAGCCCTGCATCGGACTCTCTGCTTGACAGGGAGCCTGCTTCTTCCTCTCTCTCTCTCTCCCTGCCTGCTTCTCTGCCTACTTGTGATCTCTGTCTGTCAAATAAATAAATAAATAAATAAATAAAAATTTTAAAAAAATATTAGCCCATTTTGGAGTTTGCATTCCAATTGGGAAGCATAAATAGTAATCTTCTGAAAGAAAGAACATGCTAAATGCTAAGGATAAAATTCAACAGGGAGAAAGGAAACAGGAATGCTAGTGACAGTGGGGATTTGATAGAGATCAGAATACCATATGAAATAGAAAATTAGAATGATCCTTTACTGAAAAAGTGATATTTGAGCAAAGACGTGAGGAGGTAAGGAGGTTGTTTTAGTTGCCTTTCAGCTGCTATAATAAAACACCACAGACTGGATGACTTAAGAACCAGACATTTATTTCCCACAATTCTGGAGGCTGGGAATTCCAAGATCAAGGTGCAGACAGATTCAGTTCTTGGTAAGGGCCCACTTCCTGGCTTGTAGATAGTTGCCATCTTGTTGTTTACCTGCATGGCCTTTCTCATCCCGTGCAACTGAAGAGTTCTGTATTCCCTTTTTTATAAGGCACAAATCCTGTCAAGAGGATCATATCTTCATGACCTATCTAAGCCTACTTAGCTCTCAAAGACCCTCTGCCCAATGTCACCCATTAGAAGTTATGGCTTCAATACATAAATTTTGGGAAGACACAAACCTTCAGTCCATAACAGAAATTGACTACCAAGTATCTGGATAAGGTGTATTCAAGGAAGAGAAAGTCAGTGGAATGTTCTTAAGCATGAGGAAGCCTCTTTTATCTAAGAATACCAGAAAGGCCAATGTAACTGAAGGGAAGGAACAGGAGAAGAAACCCAAGAGGAAAGCCAAGAGGATCACAAAAAGCCAAATAACTTAGGGTTCTCTAGGTCACTGTAGGTCCAGAGGTTTTGAGCAGAGGAGTGGCCAGATTAAGTGCAAAATTAAATAAAAAGTTTTGTTAGGTATGACATTGGCTGCTGCATTGAGAATGAGCTGTTAAGTGGTAAGAAGAGAGGTATGTAGACCCTGCAGTTACTGAGGTGAAAGATGAGAGCTGCTCGGGTCAAGATGGTATCATGGGAGGTAATCGGAAGCAGCTGGATATTTTATACATTTTGATATAGAGTCAGCACTTTCCTGTTGGGTTAGATGTGTGATATGTGAAAAAGAGAGTAAAGATTTTGGTTTGAGCAATTAGAAAGGTAGGATTGTCATCAGCTGAAATGCCAGGAGACTTTATGTAAAACAGGTTTAACAAAAGATCAGAGCCTCTATTTCCTTACCTTTTTTTTTTTTTTTTAAATATGCTCATGTGCAGCATGGAGCCCAACATGGAGTTTCAAACCTGAGATCAAGACAGTTGCCCCTATTTCCTTATTTCTTAAGAGTATTCATCTCACAATATTGTCTTCATGAGCAAGGGGCAAAAAGGTCTCCAAGGCACATAGTACAGTGTCTGGCATATAGTAAGAGCTAAATAGGTTATTCGAATTAATTCAATATTAATTGGTGACATGTTTGTCATCACCATCAATTTCATCACCTATGAGATGTCCTAATCTATGGTAGAAGAAGAGGGGTTGATGAAAAGGCCTGGGTGTTTTTAGAAACCAGTCATCCCCTGATTTTGCAAAAGAGAAAATGTTTAACTGAAGTAATGAAAAACTTTCATAATTCTCTAGTTCTCTGTTTCCTTAGAGTAAACTCAGAGAAAAATAACATGTATGTGTAAAAGCCACTGAGATTGTGGGATAGTTTGTCATAGCAGTGTAAACTTAACCCCTTTTGACTAACACAGTAAGCCATCATAGGAAGTGCTCTTTTCTTGATTTCTAGTTCAGAACACCTACTAGTCCATGACATATGTAGTTGAAAATATCTCTCAATAACATGACATTTGTAGTCTAAAATATCTCTCAATAAGTTATGTGAAAATTAATATGTGTAAATGAGAGAAGGCAGAAGCGAGAGAAATGGACATTGGAACCATTAATTTATTTTTGATTGGGAGTAAAAAAATTTGTCTGTGGCAATCAAAATTGTCTGTGCAAATAACTTATTACCCATGCAGTGGGTGTCCATTGTGAAAAATTACATGGGTAGAGCCATTTTTAAAGTAGAGCCGGAGAAGTCAAATGGAATTGCCTTGCACATCCTGTTTTCTAAACCTTTGAACTGGGCCACACCTCCACATTCCAAGAGGTCAGCAAGAACAAGAAAATCGTGTTTGAAGAAACCAATCAAGGTAAACTTTTGCCTAGTGACCCCTTCACCTGGCCAATCAATGAAGTACATACAAAGCTAGCCCTCCTTGTCAGCACCAATGAACTCTTCTTAAAAACAACTTACCTAATCTTCCCTTTTTTCCCATGAAAATCCTAAGTCTACCTCCAGTAATTGGGATACTGTTTGTGTTTCTACCTAAATCTGTGCGCCCCAAATTACAGTTCTTTAAACTCAAATAAATGCTTTGCCTCTTGAACTGCTCTCTTATCTTTAGGTCGATACCACCTAGGAGTTAAGATTTGGGATAACATTAGATATAATGCCCTCACCAGGACTCCAGGTGGATTACTTCCCCTTTGGACAACTGCAAATCTGGAGTGAGTTGACCTTAAATAGGAGCATTTTCTAGGAAATGTTGCAAGAAGGGGAACCTCGGTGACTCTGTCAGTCAGTTTAGTGTCTGACTCTTGGTTCCACTCAGGTCCACGATCTCATGGTCCTGAGATCAAGCCCCACATTGGGCTCAGTGCCTAACATGGAGTCTGCTGTAGATTCTCTCTCTCTACATCTCCTTCCTGTTTTGCTTTTCCCCCCACCAAATAAATAAATGAACAAAATCTTTTTTTTTTTTTTAAGAAGGGTTGTCCTATTCCACGATCCCTTAACATTTTTTTTTAAAGATTTTATTTATTTATTTGTCAGAGGGAGAGAGAGAGAATGAGTGAGCACAGGCAGACAGGGTGGCAGGCAGAGGCAGAGGGAGAAGCAGGCTCCCCCGCTGAGCAAGGAGCCCGATGTGGGACTCGATCCCAGGACGCTGGGATCATGACCTGAGCCAAAGGCAGACACTTAACCAACTGAGCCACCCAGGCGTCCCCCTTAATATTTTTTTAAAGATTTTATTTATTTATTTTGACAGAGAAAGATCACAAGTAGACAGAGAGGCAGGCAGAGAGAGAGAGAGAGGGAAGCAGGCTCCCTGCTGAGCAGAGAGCTGGATGCGGGACTCAATCCCAGGACCCTGAGATCATGACCTGAGCCGAAGGCAGCGGCTTAACCCACTGAGCCACCCAGGCGCCCTCCCTTAACATTTTTAAGCATTTCTTTTGGTCTTTTATTTTTACAGCTCTATATAGCCTGATTATATTGCCACTTCTTGATTTTTAAATTTTTGACAATATCTATGAGAACTACTCCTGCTACCAACATACTCTCTCAGTCTCTTTTTCTATTTCTTCAGCTCCAATGCTCCTGATATGACTTATTGCAGTTAAATCAGTATTTATTGTTTACACCATTACTATTATGTAAATGCTATTCATAGAGGAACCACCTGGCACAATACAATTACTTTTTCCTTTTTTGCATTTATTCTTGCCCTCAAAGTTAATTTTCTTATTTTCATTTGCTTAGTTTCCTATGAATTTATCACCATTCCAGCCTCAAATGTCTAAAAATCTGTAAAAACATCAATTCCAATTCTTAAAGAAAGCTTTCTAAGAGATTTCAGCCCCCACCCCCCCACCCCTGCCCCAGCACCCTGAGGGCCTACAGAGCTGAGCCTGTGATCTCTCATCCTCAGTATCCTTGGCTCTTTACTGACATGTGTTCCTTATGTCCTGGAGGCTGATGCCTCACTACTGAGTTATTCTGCTGATTTGGTATAGCCTTGTTCAAGGAGTTTCCTGAGAAAATGGATGTACTTGGATTCCATTCTTATGCTTAATAGATAATTTTTCGAGGTTTAAAGTCAGAAATAGTTTCCCTTCCAAATTTTATTATTTTTTATTTTTTTTAAGATTTTATTTCTTAATTTTTTTTTTTATTTGAGAGAGAGCACAAGCAGAGGAAGTGGCAGAGGGAAAGGGAGAAGCAGGCTCCCCATTGAGTAGAAAGCTGGGCATGGGGCTGGATTGCAGGACCCTGGGATCATGACCTGAGCCAAAGGCAGCTGCTTAACTAACTGAGCTACCCTGGTGCCCCGCTTCTGAATTTTAAAAAGTTTGGCTGCATTATTTTCAACTTTCAGTTTCACTATTGAGAAGACCAGACATTTTTAGTCTTAATCTTTTGTATCTGATGAAATTTTACCTCTAAAACATATTTCCCAGGATTGTGATATATCATAGTGTCAGGCTTGATTTTTTTTTTAAATCTATTTCATTGAGTATTTTATCAGCCTTTTCAATTTGAAATTCATGTCTCTTAATTTTGGGAAATTTCCTTGAACATTTAAAAACAATATTCTACTCTCTTTTAAAGGGTTTTACTTTTTCTGAAACTCTTATTTGAGTGTTAGGTCTCCTTTTTTTTTTTTAAGATTTTATTTATTTATTTGACAGAGAGAGAGAGAGCACAGTAGGCAGAGCGGCAAGCAGAGGGAGTGGAAGAAGCAGGCTCTCTGCTGAGCTGGGAGTCCAATGAGGGGGTCGATCCCATGGTCCTGGAATCATGACCTGAGCTGAAGACAGCCGCTTAACCAACTGAGCCACCCAGGTGCCTCAAGTATTAGATCTTCTGAACTGATCCTCTAATTTTCTTTTCTCTCCTAATATCCATATATTTTACTTTTTGTACCACATTTAGGGAAATTTCTTCACATTATCTTCCAACATATATTTAATTTCCATTTCTTTAATTTTAATTTATCAGAATTCTCTCTTGCCTTTAAAAAATAATATATTTTAATCAACATTCTATTCTTATTTCGTGGATGCAACTTCTTCCCTTTTCTTCCTAGGGATACTATAAAAGTATAGGATAGAGATTCTATAATAGCAGTTGTATTATTAAGACTTTATTGTCCTGTGTGGTTTCTGTTTTCTTTGAGTAGCCTTTCCCCTATTGGTTAGTTTTCATTGTTGTTTTGATATAAAATGTTTCCATTGGATATATAGTCATTTTTGTTGTTGGTTCATATTTAAGGATGGACCACCAAAATAATGATTGGAATATCTACATTTAGAATAATCAACAGTGGGCTTTACAAAGTACAAATGGAATGGGCAATTTCATAGGGAAGCCTCTGATCTTATGGTTTATAGGTTTATCTCTTCAGGCTGTTCAGAATCCTTGCGGAAGACTTTTTAATCTCCTGCTTGGAGTT
The DNA here is from genome assembly GCA_004024625.1 of Mellivora capensis. Classification (NCBI taxonomy): domain Eukaryota; kingdom Metazoa; phylum Chordata; class Mammalia; order Carnivora; family Mustelidae; genus Mellivora; species Mellivora capensis. The sequence continues at coordinate 46,365 of PISX010001423.1, read as the reverse complement.
ATTAGCCTATCTTACAAATTTTAAGGCCGCAGTAGGGACAAGGGTGAGGGAACCCAATATTCAGTATATAATGATCACTAATGCCCCTGTTTTCAGAACTATACCCTTCTCTCCCTGCTTCAACTGTTCCAAATGGCTTAGGGCAAGCAAGTATTCTGTTATTTTCCTGAGAGGGTAAACTGCTGGACTTCTGCTGGTATCATCTAGCTCATGTGTGTGCGTGTGAGGGCAGGTGCACATCCATATGCATGTACTCTATTATGGTATACGGAAGGGATATCTGGTAATATAACCCTTGTTTGTTTGTTTATTTCTTAAAGTAGGCTCCATGCTGAGCATGGAGCACAAGGCAGGGCTTGAACTCACCACCCTTAAATCAAGACCTGAGCTGAGATCAAGAGTGGGATGCTTAACCAGCTGAGCCACCCAAGTGCCCCTTAGATGGGCTTTTTACCAGTCCTTTTTATTATCTTCTTTCATTTCCAAAACCATTTATTAGTTAGGTGATTCTGAGCATACTTTGAGCCAGATATTTTTCTGTTATCAAATGAAAATAATATTTCTCATTTCATGTAAAATTTTCTAGCACAGAGTAAACACACAGTACCCACACTTAGTAAATACCCAAATGTTGCTTAATTTGAATGTAAGTCTAATACAAAATGGTATTCATTGAAATTGGATCCCCATAATCACAAAACGCTGCATATGAGTACGTATTTTAATTATCTCTTTATTTTCTTAGGGACTTAATGTCAATAAAGTCTCCTCAAACTTAGGGAAGTACTCTAGGCATGCATACATGAAGCCTTTCAAGAGTGTCTACATTTGAGAAGTATTCACATTATGCAATGAGTGTCTCCTATTGGCTCACACACCAGTCTCTTCAGTACCTGGAAGCCAAACTATTCTAAACATGTTATTTGCTTTCCATCATTCCAAGCTTACCAAGGTCCTTTTGGCGAGTTATAATTCCCCCGTTATAATGAGTGCTTAAAAGTAACCTAAACCAGGAATATTTACTCTACTAATGCCAGTAAATTACTCTGCAAAGTTATGCACAGTTGAAGGTTTTTCTCCTCAGAATCATTAGAATAAATATAATTATATGATTAGCATGAAGTGGATGCCAAGAATGAACTTAAGAAATTTATAAGGTGGGTGCCTGGGTGGCTCAGTGGGTTAAAGCCTCTGCCTTCAGCTCAAGTCATGATCCCAGGGTCTGGGATCGAACCCCGCACCCGGCTCTCTGCTCAGAAGGGAGCTTGCTTCCTCCTCTCTCTCTGCCTGCCTCTCTGCCTACTTGTGATCTCTGTCAAATAAATAAATAAAATATTTTTAAAAAAAGAAAGAAAGAAAAGAGATTTATGATGCAAAAGCATTCTGAGGGGTGGCTAGGAAATGCTGGCCTAATGTCTCAACTCCACTGAAAAGTGTTCATATTTTAGTCCACACATTCATTTTAAAGCATTACATTAAACCTGTGTTGGTGGTCCTTTATGTACCAAACATGGAGCTGTTTGTTGATTTAAAGCAGAAAGTTGGATTAAAATGGGCTTAAAGTATATTCTAGGCTGTTCAACTTCCTACCATACCATGGCTTGTCATACGAAAATTTCTAGGGAAGGCAATCAAATGGACTAACCTACACACCCACCCCTCTGCATCACTTACAAATTTATATAAACTCCTAAAAATTATATAACTGGCATCAAGAAAGATCATTTAGTTTTCTTTGAAGTATTAGCTGAGTCAAAATGATACATCCATTGTGTTCAGAACTTACTAGGTAGAATGGAACCCTCATTTACTGAAGCCCCAAGATGGGGCTCAGGCAGGTTCCACATCTTGATTCTTCATGCCCTTCAGGGTTGTGCCTACATTTGATTGCTTCAGTCAAGACTTGCCTATAAATACTGTGCACTCCAGCCTCTGCTATTCCTGAAATCTTAAAAAAATATATGGCAATTTGAGTTGTTAAACATGTAGCATATGCAACTTGTTCGGTAAATTGGACTGTGGCCCCTCAGGCTCCCTAAGTGAGAGGTCTGAGAAAGGACCTGCTGTGTCAAGTGTCAGAAAGATGATTGACTTACTGAGTGGATATGTGACACCATTGGGGCAGGTACTGTTCTAGGCATTTATTTCCCATTATCTAGCACAGAATATACTCCAAAAATATTTGGCAATGATGATGATGATCATTGGTGTTAGCTTGACCCAAGCCCTAGAAAGGTGATTTTTTCCTTTTTTAAGTGGGTTCTGTGTCCAACTGGAGCCCAGTGCAGGGCTTAAACTCATGACCCTGAGATTAAGACCTGAGCTAAACATGTTGTAATGAGCACTGGGTGTTATATGCAACCGATGAATCGTTAAACACTACATCAGAAGCTAACGATGTACTAACTAGTTAGCTAGCTAAATAAAAGCTAATGATGTTAGCTAACTGAACATTAAAAAAAAAAAAAAAAGACCAAAGCTGAGATCAAGAGTCCCAAGCTCAACCAACTGAGCCACCCAGGCACCACATAGATGATTTAATAAAGACTTGAGAAGAAGAAAGTTTCCTTTCTAAGAAATGTAATGGAATAAAACCTATTTTCCTTGGAAAGAAATTGCTTTTTTTGTTTTCATGTCACATTCTTTACTACTTAATGACTTATCTTAATATAACACTTAAAAAAATGTATGTGACCCAGAGAATTAAAAAACAGAAACCATGCAAGGAGGATAGAAATTGTTCTAAGTTAATATGGACTACCTTTCCTTTCTGTTAGGAACATGAAGCTTGAAGGAGTACTCATTTCTGAGTCTTTTTTTTTTTCACCTTTATTAAGGGATATCACAGCATTTACCTACATAATGTATGTGCTGCAGCTTTTTTCTTTCACAATCCAAATGGTCCCTGCTATCATTACAACTTATTGGAGAAGTGATTCTCTTATTGTTTTAGTCCTGAGAAATGATTCTCCTATCCTATTAGTTCTCAATTGTAGATGAACTACAAACCAAACATACCAAGATACACAACCTTCCATATTATATGCTGTAGCTTGTTTGCAGAAATCTATCTGCAGGGATTCCCGGGTGGCTCAGTCGGCTGAGCCTCTGCCTTTGACTCACACCATGATTGGGATTGAGTCCAGCATTAGGCTCCTTGCTTAGAGGGGAGCCTGCTTCTCCCTCTCCCTGCCATTCCCCTGCTCGTGCTCTCTCTCTCTCTCTCCTTCTTACAAATAAATAAATAAAATTTTTTTTAAAAAAAAGGAAAGGAAAAAGAAATCTACCTGCAGTTTTGAAAAAATCAGTTGACTAGAACTTTTCAGCATATTTTTAAAAATGCAAGTCGGATACTATGTCAAAATTATTTTAACATGGTATATTTCTTATTATTTATGGTTAATTCAGGGCCATTGTTTTCTACTTTGAAGAGTTGTAATAATTAATAAAATCAAAGAAAAAATTAGTCATTGTAAATACATGAAAAAAATTAAAGCCAGGTTGCTGGTTGAATTGGTTAAATCATGAACATAGCAATGGGTTTAAGCCTCTTGGCCCACACAGCACTAGGCATGCAGGGGCAGGAGGAGATGAAAAAGGCACCTATCATCTCCTTCCCCATTTCTCTAATTTGCCCCACCTACTTCCTTGTAGGAACTCCCTGTTAATAGTACCTTGTTCACTTTCACTCTGTTTCTCTTTATGAATCAATTCCTCACTTCTTCACAGAGAATAAACTCATTCTCCTAAGCTTTGAGCTAGGAGAAACAACAACAACCAAAAAATGTTCTTACAATTCTCTCAAGAGCTAAGAAATCAGGCAACTCTATTAAATTGTGGTCAAAGCACAATAGCAGACCAGTGAGTGATAAGTTTTGAAAAGTTTCTATTGTAGGTATGCAAATTTTTTTTTCCTCCCAGCCAGATAACACCTAGCTCCCTGGGTGGCCCTGAGGTGTGTGCTGCTTGCCAATGCAAATATGACAGATTAAGAAAGACTTTCACAGGTTTGAGGATTTACAAAACATCTATCTGAAATGCTGTTGTCAACAATCTTTTTCCATGAGTCAAGACAAATGTACAAATTAGATCAAATTAGACGAGCAGAGTGGAGTTGGTTCTGTATTTCACTTGAATTTAGCAGCTGGTTTTTCCTCCAGCATCTGTCAGGTCTAGTTACCACCAGCTCTGAAAGTCGTCTCTAATTCACGGTCTACTTTCACATCAGAACAAGAGGTTAGGTAACATAGCTAATTGGAGTAAGATAAAAACACATGTAAAATACCAAGCAGTGAGTGTGGTTATACTTCAGTTCAGATCTGGTTTCTCTTGTTCACACAGTAAAAAATAGCACCTAGTAAATCTCTCTCATGTGAGTTTAAGAGGGCTTATAGTTTGGAAGGCCTTGGTGATTGTATTACCTTTCCAATTTAAAAACATCCTAGTATGATTTAGCACATTTCAACAAAAATGCGTATTCTCATTTTCTCTTCTTTCCTTCTACTTAAAAAGAAAAAAAAAAAAAAGCTAAATTAAAGGAATTTTGGTCATGGTCATGTCAATGTCAGGAAACGGAACTCAGGAGCCTAAGGAGTTACCTCACTTTAGTCTCACCAGAAAATTTGCTGGAAATCTCATTCTGTTCCTCAACAAAACTTAAGTGCCCAGCCTGGAAAATCTCTAAATATCGAAGATCATTTTCGAATCTCATTAGGGATGATTCTCTCACCACTCCTCTGTAGATGACAGTAATCTCACGGCTGCTTCTGTGGAAAAAGAACAGGCAGACAGAGTATAGGTCGAAGGGTTAGGGGTGGTGAGCAGTCAGGAGTACAGTAAGACTGGAGTCCCTTATACATGGAACAAGACAACTCCCCTTCCCATGAGTGTTTCCCTCCTGTGTATAGAAAAGGGAAGGGAACAAGATAAATATTTATAAGAACTGGGTTGTTTTGTGCTGGTCTCAGGCTATGAATAATGATGCTGCTGGCTAGAAAGCCTGGGGGCACTCACCTAGGCCCACTTTCCTCTTTTGGAATCAACATTGTGTCTGGATCTTCTGGTTCTTATTATGATTATATGACATCCTCAGCAGCAAGCATTAGGAAACTTTAAAAGAAACAAAGTTTATTACTCACAAGTCCTGGAGGGTATACAGCACACCTGGGGCCACGTGTTGAGGTCTTGGAGAGAGAGAGAGCACCTGGGTCTCTGTTTTTATTGTATTGAGGGTGGGAGCCTAGGGTTCCATCAGTTCACTCTTTAGCGGTGAATTTTAAACAGAAAAATGGGAATTAAAGTGTGGGGGAAAAAAATGTGGCCAAGTGACCAGTTATTAAAACCAACCAAGATCTCTCAAACAAAAGAGGAGTTGGTGTTGTGGGGAGTTTACCTGGCTCCTTATTTGGTCATGTAGCTGGCAATGTTGTTTATTTGACACAGCCATCTTTGAAGTGAATGCCTCAGCAATCAAAAGCTTAAGTCAGGCACTTATATTACAGAAAATTAAAAGTTGCTGCCAGGGTTTACCTTACATGGATACAAAGGAAAGGTGGTGCGTTTCACACACACTATCCACCAACACTGACATGCTTGAGAAAAGAAGACAACTCAGTCAATAGAAGGTTTGTGTTCCCCCCAAATTCCTTGTTGAAACCTAATCTCTATTGTGATGGTTTATGGGGGGGGGCTCTTTGGGGATGATTAGTTCATGAGTGTGAAGCCCTCACTTATTAGATAACTTCTTTTATAAAAGAGACCCCTGAGGGCTCTCTTGCCTCTTCCACCATGTAAGTATATAATAAGAAGTCAGCACTCTAGAAACAAACTGAGGGTTTTGGAGGGGAGGAAGGTGGGACGTTGGGTGAGTCTGTTGGTGGCTATTAAGGAGGGCACGTATTGCATGGAGCACTGGGTGTGGTACATAAACAATGAATTTTGGAACACTGAAAATTAAAGTAAATTAAATTAAATTTAAAAAAAGAAGAAGTCAGCAGTCTACAACGCAGATGAGAGAGCTCCCCAGAACCCAAGCATGCTGGCACCCCAATCGTGGACTTCCAACCTCTAGAACGGTAAGGAATAAATTGTTGTGTAAGCTACTGGCGTGTAAGCTACTGGCCTATACTTTGTTTTAACAGCCCAAATGAACTACAACAGGAGTCCAGTGAGAACTTTACTCTCAGGATAGGATATATTATGTTATTTTTCAAACTTTGTATACAACCTGGACTTGTAGTTTACAGAGCGGGAGATTTTTATCTGGGCAGAAAGAGAACAATACAGTATTCAAGATATGAAGAGTTTTGAGGGAAAAGTTACATATTAATGGAATCATTTTTGAGGAGAGAGGACCAGTTGTGAAATAAACCACGAGGATAAAGTGACATTCTTTCATGAAGCCTGCTGGTTCTTGACCACCTGAATGACCCCAGGGTGTCCCCAGGCCTTGGGTACCTTGTGGTCCCCCTTGTCCTTCAGTTTGGTCTTTCTTTCAACATCTCTAGGTCAGTGCTCAGAATTCCAACAAAAGTCAGATTTTAAAGACTTAGGCCTCAATCTAGTCTTGGAATTTAGCAAAAACAATTCTTTCTTATTGCTTTTGGAATAAAGTGATGGAGTATTATGCATACTTGAAGGAGAGATAATCAACCAGACTTTTCCTACAGAATATGTAGGTCCTGTGCTTTTCTTCAACACATGATTCTAACATGATCTAAAAAAAATTCTGAAAATTCTAGGCTGCCTAAGAAATTTCTATATACAAAAAAACTAAATTAGACATAAGACATGTAGCCAGAAACTTCTGTAGTTCATTTTTGGACATATTTTTACATGAGGGTGCTATTTACCAGTTTGTGTGTTACTACGAACATTCAAATGAGGAACTGTCACACTTCTTCATGCAACATATAAGAAAAACATTGCCCCTAATTTTTCCTAACACTGGACCTCAGGCAGTAAATGTGGATGATATCTAGGGACCCCTCCGACCTGGCTTTAAGGGTTTGTTCCCTGCAGAAAACAGAAAGTCGCTCCAGAGATTTTCATCTCTGATAAAAATGGTTTAATACAAAGAAGTAGATGCACATACAATAGGTGGAGTGGCTGAAGGAATGGAGACCTGGGTCTCCAAGAAAGACTCCTTGCCCAACACAAATCTCACTACCACAGAGAAGTTACTCTGTCAAGGCTGTTAAATGCTGTCTGTGAGTTGCCACTGCAACTGCAAACCGAGTATTGCAAAGTTGTGCGCCATTGGGGCTGCCTCGTTTTTACTCAGGAGTCAGGAGAAGTACCGCTAGAAGCCAGCGCTTTCAGAAAGCCTCCTATTCCCATGACCTTGCATCCCCATAGGACTCTGGCCTCTGCTGTAGTCTGTCTTTCAAATTGTATACAAGTTCATCTCATTCGCTAAGACTAATTAACACTCAGAATCCTAGCTGCAAGGGAGTGTAGGAGATAGTTTTTTCTTTTCCAACTTCCCAAATAGAAGTCAGGTAGTGTGCAAACTAGTTCATAGCATCTTCTATCTATTTCTCTCCCTGCTTGAGAAATGAAGAGGCAGCAGCAGAAAGGAATGACAAATGTGAGATGCTCATAAGCTAACCAAACAGCTCAGGATGGGCAGAGTGTTGGTCCAAGTGCAGCAATAACAAATAAGCCAAGTGGACATCCTTGGGTGCCTTGACCCAGCGCTGCCCTGAGGGCCAAAACCATGGCCTGAGTGCAGCTCTATGTTGTGAGGTACAGTGCAGGGACCATTGCTGAGACCCTGCCAAATTCTAATTGTCTCCCACAGTGCAGTGCCTCCCTGATGAGTCCCCCTGCTGGGCTGAGACCCGCATTCGACTGGTAAATGTGGTATGCAGACACAACATTATAGACAAAATATACTGCCTGAAGTTTCTTTGCTGTTGCAGGGGCTCAGACAGACTAGCTACAAAGTAGCTTCCTATTCCTTAGTAAGCAAAGGCAGCAGCAATGCCAGTGAATATCTAAAAATAGTTGAAAAGCAATGTTTGTCTTTCATACACTTTTATTTTTTTTAAATTTATTTATTTGTCAGAGAGAGGGAGAGAGAGCAAGCGAGCACAGGCAGACAGAGTGGCAGGCAGAGGCAGAGGGAGAAGCAGGCTCCCTGCTGAGCAAGGACCAACTGAGCCACCCAGGCGTCCCTTTCATACACTTTTAAACTCACGTTTTTGGTTTACTATTTGCATTCAATTGTCTTCTTATATTCATTCCATCTTTTTTTACAAGCAAATAATTCCTCTCATATGGTATATTTTAATTGAGGGTCGACATGAGAGAGGTTGATTCTATGACATGGGTAAGCCAAAAATAGAGATGATAAGTGAAAAACTAAGAGGAAATTTCAGCATCTTTGACCAATAAGCTCCTGCCCTTCAACTGTTCTTTTCTATGCATGATGCCATTTTCAATAGAGCAATAAATACTCAGAGAATGACTTTCCAAACAGCATAATTAAGTAAGAGCCTTGAAATTCCTGTCCAATTGAGTTATAACTAGGATATTGTTTGATCTCTAGTTCTCCAAAGAATCCAGAATATTGCTTAGACAACCAACTAGTGCACAGGAGTAAATGTGCACCGCATGGGGAGGATCCTGAGTTCCAGCACAGGTTCACCTTTGCTGGGGATCTATTGCTTTAGTGCCAAAGTATAACAGAGTCCTTTCTGAAACGTTTGCTTCAGAGATCAGAGTTCCTTCAGACTGAGAACTGAATGTTTTCCCAGAGCCTCATTTCATTTTGAGAAAGTCACCATCGTTTGTGACCCAGAGCCCTCTATGTGTCTGTCTACCTATTAACCCCACGACGTCATATGGACTTCTTTCCCAAGTAGCAATTGCTTCCCTTGCCCTGGAGAGCACGTTAGTATTTGAGAAAATGGGGCCCATATACAAAAATGACTTTTATTCCAGCTTGGTAATCAACCTACAAACGAGGAGCATGGTGCTTTGCACTTGCATAGGAATTGCAATCCAGCCAGATTAGAGGCAATTCAGCCAACAATTGGCTAATCTTTTACGACGGGTATTTTCTGTTTTTATTCAAAATCTCTCCTCTTGGAGGGGGGGGGAAATCTCGCTTCTGCACATTACTGACCCCCCTGATGTCCTTTGCTTTTATTCAGGCCCTCACCCAATGCCTTACTTTCAAGCTTCTTTTCTGGAACCAGATGGTTCACACTGGTTGCCTGGCATTTGCACATTTTTCCTATGCATGGGGAATTCCTCACCTGATGCAAATTGGTGGTAGGTGGAATCTACTTCCAAATATATTCTGCAGAAGCTGGATACACGTGGTGGTCTATTTGGACATTCTTTGTAGCAAGAGGCAGGTTCTGGCCATTTCAGACAATCAGACTCTGAATCAGGAGCTAGTAGGCAACATCAGTGGCTGGCAAAAGATGCAGAGACATCAAACTTCTGAGAGTCTGTTGGGGCTGCCATAATGAAATACCACACACTGTGTGGTCTAAGTAACAGACATTCATTTTTCACAGTTCTGGGAGTATGGAAATCCAAGATCAAGGTACTAGAAGGGTTGGTTCCTAATGAGGCTTATCTTCTTGACTTGCAGATAGCCTGTTTCCCTCTGTGTCTTCACAGGATCCTTCTCTCTGTGTACACCTCTGTTGTCTCCTTCTTCTTATAAGATCACATTCCTTTTGGCTTAGGGCCCTACCCCATGACCTCATTTAATTCTAATTGCCTCTTTAAAGGCCCTATCTTCAAATACAGTCACATTAGGAGTTAGAGCTTCAACATGTACGTTTTCAGTCCATAACCCTGGGCAACAATGCTACTATCTACATCCTGTGCCAAGGCCAACAAGCCCCAGGCCAGTAGAGTGTCCACCACGCAGCCAGGTGAGTCATAGCCCACAGTTGTACGCCACATAGTTTGGGACACAGTCCTGGCCAAGTAGCATCCAGATCTAGTTCTTTAGCCCTCCTGAAGAAAATTATTTTCAGCATGCTACCAAGGATGTTGAACCGGAAGTGAACTCTTAACTTCATCTTACTGCAAATTACAAAACATTTGAAGACTATCTTAAATTTCTCAATTCCTGGACTTAACCATAAATGATCCTCCTTCAACTTAAAAAATACTAACTGATTGGAATTCATGATTCTAGACTAATTGTAGAAATATACACAAACCAAATTATACCTATTAGAAAACTGGTTTTCAAAGTGGGTCCCTGGGCAAGGTTATCACTTGGACACCCATTAGAAATGCAAGTGCTTGGTCCCACTAAGACCTCAGAAACCCTGGGGATGGATCCCAATAACCTGTTTTAATAGGCCCTCCAGGCAATGCTGATGCACAACAAAGTTTGAGAACCACAGGTTAAGAGAAACTTTAACTCAAGTATAAAACATGAGGGACAAAAACCTTAATAAAAAACATCAATGTTACAATTATCACTATGAACATGCTTGTCCTGTATTCCTCAACCCCTAAGCACGACATCTCAATGCTATCTATCCATCTAAAAATAAAATTTTTTATACAATTCATGTGACTGGAAAATGTGTTCTCCACATATGTAGGACTATGCTGTTGACCAAAAGTTTGTCTATTAACACCTTAATATGCCAACTGTATTTCAGCCATGTGGAAATGCCATTCTGGAACCCCTTTCTGCACAAAATCCTGAAGCGTCTATCATGTGGTAGAGTGAAATTTTCAGTGTTCATCAAGAAAGGGGAGCTTGTTGCCATTGTCACGGCGTCATGGCCATTGTTATGGCTACAGGCTACCTCTATTCATGAAGCCCCACACTCCCTTCTGATGTCCCTAATTAGTGGGATGTTTCCAATGGGAGCATGAATAAGATGCCAATAAACTTCTACAGCAGAAACATTTTTCCATTTTGACAATGTGTCCCACTCTGAGCTTGGTTTGGAAAACACATGTTGAGAAAAGCAAGCATTTCACACTGATAGCTGGTTCACTTGAGGACATCATCTCTGGGGCCTAAGAGAATTCCTGGGACACCCTAAGAATATTTTCTACCAGTCTCATGTAATGCCACATAGTTATGTACAGCAATAAATGCTTGTTAATTCCAACTCTGGGAAATCATCATACAGCAGTTAAGGCAGGCTCCAGGATCAAGTGCCCATTTTATTGCTTTGAAGAATTCAACTTTGAGCTGTGAAATTCTCTGGACTTTTGTGTCCTCATGTGTAAGATGGAAGTAATATATAGAAGTCAGTAGAAGTAACATACTTAAACTCTGGCATGCCCTAAATTGCAGCCACCATCTCCCTTAGAGTCACACCTGGTTAGAAAGACAAGTGGAAGATGCCAGAGTGAGGAATGGGGTGCTGGAGCCTCTGCTTATCCAGTGTTGCCTTCACACCCCTGCTTGCTGCTCAATAACTGTTATCTGTTTTACAGAAAACATTTTTTAAAAAAAGAGGTTTAATCAAATAGACAAAAAGGATTTGCGTTGGAGGCCAAATCAGGTAGGTGGGAACCTGGAGGGAAAAAACAGCGTGTGAGGAGGGCACCAGACTGCAGCTCAAAATTCCTGATTCCTCTCAGTGTAGGTCCAAAATAAGCTAGTTAAACTCCCAGTGAGCCTCCTTTCATTCATACAGAAATATGAAGACAAGGTAAATTTCTAAGATTAATTCCATAATACGATACTAATAATTTTAGGTATCCTAAACATTTCTTTCTATGTGCTAATTAAAAATATTTTTGCCTAAAAACAAAGAAGCCTGAGGAAATTTTGGAGGTGAGATATGTTTATTACTATGATTATGGTGATGGTTTCACAGGTACATGAATATTGTCCAAACTCATCAAACTGTATATAACAAATATGTACAGTTTTTATATATCAAACATACCTGAATAAAGCTGTTAAAAATACTTTTTTTTTTCCTCTCCATTTAGACATCTCTTTACTGATAAGACTTCATTGGTTGAGCCTTTGTTATAAGCATTGGAAAGGAAAGTATAACTATAAAATTGTATTTTAATATTTTTTAAAGATTTGTATTTATTTATTTGTCAGAGAGAGAGAAAGTGAGCACAAGCAGGGGAATGGCAGGCAGAGGGAGAATCAGGCTCCCTGCTGAGCAAGGAGCCTGATTCAGGACTCCATCCTAGGACCCTGGGATCAAGACCTGGGTCAAAGCAGACGTTTAATAGACTGAACCAGCCAGGCATCCCTAACTATAAAATTTTTAAATAACACATTAATTTAGAACCCCTTGTTTTTACCCTTTAATCCTAATTAATATGGTTTTACCACATTATTTGTAGCCATGACACTTTTTAAACAGAAAGTTTCAATCATTTTGTTATATTTAGAAGATTAGAATCAATGCTGAACTAGGATAGTTATTAATTATTTCAGTTTGGTTTAATGAAAGCCATAGCTCTTCAAAAGGAAGAGAACTTAAATTCTCTTGTGAGCTGTTAAAAAAGTAATCATTTCAAAAAGCAAAATTTTTTACTATATGAGATGTGAAGTATGGTACAAGTTACATATTTAATAGAAAAAAATTTTTTTCTGTAGAACATATGCTATGGAAACCAGACATTTCTTAATATTGAACCTCTATTTTAGCAAAGTGGCTTATAAGTAATAAGGCTTTAGAGTGCCTCACTTATGGAACATTTTTGTCAAACATAAAGGAACACTATATATGCTGTTATGGAAAATGATACTGCAGACTGATATGATGCTATCATCATGGAAGACAATGGCATTTTTAAAATGCTGACATCCTCAAAATAAACAACTTCCCCTTAAGACACCTGCAGCAAAGGTTGTCTAAAGCACAAAGTAGAGTATTCTCCAGACCTCAAGAGAAAAATACAAACAAGTCAGCAATGGTAGGCAATTAGTGTTAATAGACATTAGGAGGAAGGCATGCAGTCTTCTGTGACTGCTTGTTAGGACTTCATATATTTGCTTTAGTCGTTGGCCATAGTTCTGGGAAGTATGACTTTCCAGCTTTGTTAGGGAATAGACCAAAAGTATACTACATCTAAGAATAGAAAAGCAGGATGGTTGGCCTTCTTCCTTAGAATGGCCTCAGGAAAAGGCAACCAAAAGAACCTACCTCTGTGCCAAAGTTTGCAGCAAACTTCTGGTTCCACTCTTGTTTGCCATCTACCCATTCACTCATGTCTTCATTTATCCTTCTTTCCACAAAGTGCTATTGGGCACCTCCTATATTCTAGGCTCCTGGCACCAGGGATATGCAGTGTAAAACAAAACAAAATCACAGGGCTCCCATTCTAATCATTTAAAAAAAAAAAAACAGTTGATAAACAAGAAAGGCATTGGAGTCGTTAAGTGCTCTCCCAGGATTGAGTAGAGTGAACTACTGGAGAAACGCTGTGGTGACCCCTGGGTTGGCCTATATGGGTGGCTGTGAGCCCTCTGCTGCCTGGCTCATCTGATGTTGCCCACCTGCACACCAGCCACCTACCCTTCCACAGAGCTGAGCAAACTGGTGCCAAGATAGCCTATTTAATTCTGGAGAATGAAATACCAAGACTGTTTGACAGGCAAACCCAGGGGGAATCTGGTATCTTTGAATCAAAATGAAAAATTTGATGCCTATCAGGGCCTGGCCAAGCTACTTATTTGCAAAGAAGATTTTATAGGCCATTCAACATTCCTAAAAGACTACTGGAACTTCACAAGCTTATAAAACCCAAAGGACAGCTGGCTAATTTAATAGAGATAATACTTATCAAACCATAGCACCTGCAGGAGCCTTTTCTACTCTGCCAGTGCAAAATATGGCCCCATTTGGAAGCTCTGTCTGCACACTTCTGTCAGCCTCTGAGGAGCAGCACCTCCGCATGGCTGCCGTTGTCTGTTCAGAGACCATCCTCTGCTGGTATGCTGCTGGTGCTCTACACAGGTGGACCTCCTTGACTCTCAGAACCAGGCTCCATTCTCCCACTGAGAATACCTGCCATGTCCAGTCTTCTCTAGGAGCTCTGCCAGACTGATTCAGTCCAGAAACTACTGACCTCCTTAACATCATTGTATAAAGACAGCTTTTCTTGGTTTTCCATATTTAAAAGATACAAAAAACACCCCAATTGAAGGAAAATATTTGAATGAGATCTTTGTGATTGCTGTGTGCTCTTCTAAACTTAATTTAAATATGCACAGGTCCATCTCTCCTCTGCAGAACTGAATCCATGACTGCAAATTGTCTATACTTGATATACATTGTGTACAATGAGGCATGCACTAATGGTCTCTGTCTTGCTTTAGCCATGGGCTCTCTTTAGGTACTGTTGGTACAGTCATACTCACTAGCAGGAGAAAGAGGCTACAGGCCCACAGCAGGGATTTTTAGGACCCTAGGTACAACAAATGAGAAAATATGATGACATATCAAAATCCAGTAAGGTTAGGTAATGAAACCACATAAATATATACATGCTCAGCACAGACTTTGAATAAATCTTTGAATAAGTAATTGCTTTAGCTTATTACTTATATCCATTGAAACACATGGATGGACCTTGAGGACATTATGCTAAGCGATATTAGGTAAAGAAAGACAAATACTGTATGATCTCACTCATGTGTGAAATTTAAAAAGAAAAACCAAACTCATAGAAAAGGAGATCAGATTAGTGGTTATCAGAGGCATAGATGGGGGCATTGGATGAAGGTGGTTACAAACTACCAGTTATAAGAAAAATAAATACTGGGGATGAAAATGTACAACATGATGACTATAGTTAACACTGCTGTGTGTCATGTTTGAAACTTGTTAGAGAATAGACCCTAAAATTTCTGATCACAAAGAAACAAACATTTTTCTTTCTTTCTTCTTTGTTGTGTGTATATGAGATGACGGGTGTTAACTAAACTCATTGTGTTAATCATTTTGCAATGTATGGAAGTCAAGTCACTGTGTTGTATACCTGAAACTTATACAATGCTTTATGTCAAGTAAATTTCTATAAAATGTGTTAGGTCGGTGGCCCTGGGAATCCAGGAGGAACAATAAAACGGCCTCCAGACCACCATCTTCCCCCTACCCAGGACTTTCTCACCAGAAGGACATCTGTCAAGGACCCATCACCTTGAGTAAACCAAAACTTATGTGAGAAACAGAAACCAGCCACTTTGGGATTTTTCAACCCCCAACCTCTAACCTTACCAAATATGGTTATGAGCCCCCTGCCCTGCCTTGGCCCAATAAAAGCTCACTCCACCCCTTCCCACGTGCAACTTCCCCCGACTCTCCTCTCCTGAGTTGCGGAACGTCGCCCGAGGGCACCTTTAATAAACCTTGCCTTGCGCCTATCTTGCCTGGTGTCCTGTGTATCTCGCCTATTAAAACCTTACAAAGTGGAAAGAGAAAAAGAAGACTAAGTACTTCTGGGGATCTAATGTAAACATGATGACTGTAGTTGATAATACTGTATCATATAATTGAAATTTATTAAGAAAATAGATCTTAAACATACACATACAAGAAAGGTTAACTATTGAAGTGATGGGTGTTTTAATCAACCTGATTGTAGGAATCCCTTCACAATTTATACCTACGTCAAGCCATCCCATTGTACACTTTAAATACATTACAATTTTATTTGTCAAGTATACCTCAATAATAGCTAGGAAAAAAAAAAAAAGAATAGATTAATCATTCTGTTTGGTATCCCATGATTTGAATCCTCAAATAGATTATAAATTCCCTGAAGGTGATTTGACCTCAGGACAGCTGGGCTTCTCTACTCAGTACCTCAGTGCAAACCAGAAAGAGGAGGAATGCAAGAAGTGTAGATTCCCAAACCATTAAAATAAAGGATTCTTTAATTCTGGTCTCAAATTTAGATAGGTAGGAATGGAAGGTATCATGTGTGACATCCTTTAAGATTTGAATTTTGAGCCCAGCAATATTAATACCAGTGTTCCTCAGAAAGGTCCAAGGAACATCTGAATCAATGTGCCTAAGCGGTCATTAAAAACATTGATTCCTGAACCACGTATACAGCTGTTGCCCTAGATTATGTAGTCAGGCCTTGGGAAACTCCCTGTTTCAAAGGACACAGGGTGGGGTGATTTTTATGCAAACTAGAGTTTGAGAACCCATTGAGAAACTCAGGTGGCTGACATCAGATAAATGGATCAAGAAGATGATGGTTGGGTTTTTCTCCCAACAACTGAGATTTGAAAAATACCACAACTATACACGGGACAGAGAACCAGGGATATAAAATGATTGACCGGGACGCCTGGGTGGCTCAGTGGGTTAAGCCGCTGCCTTCAGCTCAGGTCATGATCCCAGCGTCCTGGGATCAGTCCCACATCGGGCTCCTTGCTCGGCGGGGAGCCTGCTTCTCCCTCTGCCTTTGCCTGCCACTCTGCCTGTGCTCGCTCTCTCTCTCCCTCCCTCTCTGACAAATAAATAAATAAAATCTTAAAATAAAATAAAATAAAATAAAATAAAATAAAATAAAATAAAATAATTGACCAAGAAACAACCAGCCAGAATCCAGCCAGAAATCCAGCCAGAAAATAACTCTTTGACCCATGCAGTATCTAAAATAATTTGCATTTGGAAGGCTGTAGTTGGATCATGTTCTCTATTTTGCCAAGATCCCCAGTGTTCCCTATTTTCTCATACTCAATCCATCTGACGGACTATTGTGAGCATTTAAAGCTACAACCCATGAAATTTGGACATTTGATAAAAGCACATGGGGCTACAGACATTAACAAGTTCAAAAGAAATTGAAGTATAAAACAGAAAGTCAACTTATTCAACCACAGTCAAAAATAGTTCACAGATGCATAAACATTGATGCAGTCTAACCCTGGACTTATTGCCCCACAGGTAAGCCACCTGAAATCTTATTACCAAAGACTGCCCAGAAAGGAATGGGTTCTATAATTTAAATATTGAATAGAATGAATGTAAAAAAGCCTGTTACATTCCCTTCGACAATGTCTACAATACAGAGAAGAAAACTGGCCTGGGCAGTCTCCTGTAAAAGACTCTTTAATCATGGTGTTCTTTGTGAATTTAGGTATCCCTGTTTTAGTTTATTATATGTTGGTTCTATAACAACTCTCAAAGACAATTCTTACTTCAGATCCCTAGCTGACATTTAAAAATCTCTCCTTTGTCTCTTGTAGAAGGAAAAAATAAATTGACTCTTTCTGGGGGACTGCTGTGTTCTGTATAGGATCTCATCAAAGTTCATGTCAGCTTCCTGATAAATGCATCATTCATGTTAGTATGTGAGGGCACTGACCTTCAGGGTGGTTAAATAAACTCCCCAACGTCACACAGTAGGTGACGGAACTGGAATTCAACACTACATGTATGGATTCCAAGGTCTAGACTTCCATGAATCATGTGACCTCAGGATCCAGCCAAATGCTTTTCCAGTATAACAAAACAGCAGTGAATACTCAAGGGCCCACACCTAATACTTAGGTGTATTATGAGAGAAGGACAATTTTTTTTTAAAGATTTTATTCATTTATTTGAGAAAGAGGCAGTGAGAGAGATCATGAGCAAGGAGAAGGTCAGAGGGAGAAGCAGACTCCCCATGGAGCTGGGAGCCCGATGTGGGACTTGATCCCGGGACTCCGGGATCATGACCCGAGCCGAAGACAGTCGTCCAACCAACTGAGCCACCCAGGCATCCCGAGAGAAGGACAATTTAAAGGAGTATTTATTGTAGTACTTAGGTACCAATTAGTCTGTCTATAAGCATCTATTGAACAATGAATATATAAAATGAGCTGTAAGTGCCATAGGGGGTATCGGACTTTAACAATCTGATGTCCCAGAGTTAATTAAACAACTATTCCAAAGTAAAAATCCTAGAAATGCTGTAGAGTAGAACTTAATAAGATGTTGAAACTCGAAACACTGTCCACCTGAAATGATGAAGGTAGCTTTCAAGGTCACCCAGGATGGGCCCTAGGTCCTGCAGAATTTAGGAGGCACAGGAAGGATGGTGGCATTATAGTACATCCCGATGAAATTCAGAGATCTTGGGATGTGGAACAAGGGCACAGTAGGGACAATAAGCAGCTCTTCTCCTTTTAGAGCCCGCTATTGTAGGTCACTTGCTTTTTGAATTCCCACCTGTAGGGTTCAATGCTTTTTAAGGAAGCCTCCAACTGTTCTGGCTCTGACTCTAGCAGAACTTTTGATTGAAATGCAAATGCCCCAGCCCTGCCTACTGCCACATCATTCCCATAAGAAAACAAGTTATTTGTAATCTGCTTCAGACCTTTGATCCCAAATGATTTTTCCCTCTCTTTACTTAAAAATAATTTTTAAAAATAGTTTTAGATCTTTAAACTGAGATACAGTGGTTATCTCACAATGAGAAATGTGTCTAATATTTAGTGTTTCTAAACAACTCCCTATTTTGCCTTCTTTGGTCTCCCTTGAAACAGTAAGGACATTAAACCCAGCAACCTTCCTCACTACAGAGGAGGGGGAACCAAACCGTGACCACTCCAAAGTAACTGATGAAGTCTATGTGAGCCATCCAGATCTATAGGATCAAGGCATAAAGAATACAGAGCTCATGCTGTTCAATGATGACAGCTGTTACCTACAAGAAGGTACCCAGAAAGTGGGTTATGCAGTGACCACAACCACTTAAGTCCTAGAAGCTAAGGTACTACCAGCTGGATGTTCAGCTCAATGAGCTGAACTATATGCTTTAGTCCGGGCCCTCACCCTCCGTGAAGGCAAGGGAGTCAACATCTACACTGACTCTCGGTATGCCTTCACTACTGTGCCATATACGTGGGGCCATCTACAAGGAAAGGGACCGCCTTACCTTGGCAAGAAAAGCTATGAAAAACAAGGAGATTCTGAAACTCTTCAAAGCCATCTGGTTTCCAAAGGAAGTAGTAATCCTCCACTGTAAGGGACATGAGAAAGGAGATGACCCCACAGCCTTAGGAAATCATCTGGCATGTGAGGCAGCCAAGTCCGCAGCCAGTGAGGACAGGAGAGAGTCCCTTCCCTCACCATGGCCCTGACAGCCCCAGAAGTCCCTCTGTCCAGTTACATTGAAAAAGAAAAAGAATGGGCCATGGCTGAGGGGGACACCCTGACTGAAAAACGACAGTGGGTGATGCCAGACAGGCACGTCTTCATTCCAACAACAATGGAAGGGCATCTAGTCATGGAATACCACTGACTCATCATCCAGGAAAAAACAGCATTAGAGGAGCTCCTCAAGAAGCACTACTACATCAGCCAACTGCCAAGCAACCAGTGAGCAGTGCACAACGTGTGCTAAAAATAATGCTTATTCTGACCACGGCCCCTGCCAGGTGTCCAGAGAATAGGAGCAACCCTCTTCGAAGATCTAGAAATAGACTTCACAGACATGCAGCCGAGCAGGGGGGTTCAGATATCCCCTAGTAATAGTATGCATATACCCTGGGTGGGTCAAAGCCTTCCTGACCAGGATGGAGCAAAGCTGGGAAGTAGCTAAATTCCTCTTGTGAGAGATCGTGCCCCAGTTCAGCTTGCCATTAACAATCCATAGTGACAATGGAACTGCATTCTTAGTAGACGTGTATAGGTCTTGACCAAATCTCTCAACATCACCTGGAGATTACACACCACTTACCAGCCCCAAAGCTCAGGGAAAGTAGAACAAAAGAATTTCAACGTCAAGGAAAACTTAGCAAAGTTTTGTCAGGAAACTAACCTCACATGGCCAGATCTGCTACCCCTAGCTCTTCTACATGATTGCTGCACTCCTGGGACACTAGGTTTCTCCCCTTTCAAATTAGTATATGGACAGCCTCCCCGTGCCTGGAGAGCCTTCCAGGAAACTTACATCAGGTTGGAGATAAAGAAATAAAGGAGCAGGGGCACCTGGGTGGCTCAGTGGGTTAAAGCCTTTGATTGAGTATAGGGAAAGTCTAGGGGAACCCAGAAGGAGTAATTATATCAGACCTCACAGGTAAGATATATTGTTTCTTCTACCTGCACTGTATGGAGAAGTACTACAAGAAAAGAAGGCTATGGGGTTCAAGACATGCTACCTCAAAATATGGTTACCATGGCATATTTAACATCTTGAGCTAAAGGAATTTAGGAAAATGGAGGAATCAAAAAGTTCACTCTGACCTTCCCACCTTGACCTTTTCTGAAACAGGTCATAAATTTCCCATGTGAAAGGTACCCTCCTTAACCCAGAAGGAGGGAAGACATTCTTATCACCAGAGACAGGGACCAGGGAAGGGGGGTGGGGAGCAGGAAATCTGTACAAACAAAGCTTGTTAAACTAACTGTTATCTTCCTAGTTTCTTTTTCACCATTTATTCTCCCTACCACAAATCCCTTTGTCTCATCAACTCTTCACAAATTTATGTTTCTTTGTCTAAAAGGTATAAAATCTTCCTGCCCTGGTCACTTCTTCAGGTATTCATTTTCTTATGAAGGCTCCCATGTACATGCAAAAGATTCTATAAAATTTGTAAGTGTTTCTCCTATTTATCTTGATAAATATTTATCTTGGTTGGTATAATTTTCAAATATAACCAGGGACCTTGAGAGGGCCAAGGAAAATTTTTTTTCTCCCCTACAAAGGCTATAGCTATGCAAGTGCTGAAAAGCCTCTGGCATGGCATATTCTGAAGCCTCTGAAGACATACTATAGGGTACACCTGTGTAGATGCTGTTCTTTCACCATTTGCAGCACAGACCCTCCTGGATCTGTGATCTCTATCACCAGCTCAGGCTCCTTGTGTCCCTACACTGAAGTTTCCCCTCCCCTCTTCTGATGAGAGTGCTGTTTCTGATCCAACTTGCCAGGCTATGTAACTCAGCTCATGGTAACTCAGAAAGAGTATTTTTCCCAAATCATTACTTCCTCTCCTCTTGTTCTCTGAAAATCCTTCCAGGCAGGGTTAGTCCTAACCAGTCCACCAAAAGGGGTCTTGTCAGAGCCAGTGATGACCTCCCTGGTGCTAAACCCAGCAGTCTTCTTTCCTTTTTTTTTTAAATTTTTATTTATTTATTGTAATTTAATTTTTTTTTTCAGTGTTCCAAGATTCATTGTTTATGCACCACACCCAGTGCTCCTTGCAATATGTACGTGCCCTCCTTAATACCCACCACCAGGCTCACCCAAACCCCCAACCCCCCCCCCAAAACCCTCACTTTGTTTCTCAGAGTCCACAGTCTCTCATGGTTTGTCTCCCCTCTGATTTCCCCCAACTCACTTCTCCTCTCCATCTCCCAATGCAGTCTTTATCCTACTTAATCTTTAGGCTGCACTTGGCCCCACTGACTCCATGCCCCCTGGTCTCTAATCCATGTGGCTGTGGCTCTTTCCCTCATTGCCTTTATATCTCTGCCAATTGTCACTTGACCTGAGCTCCTCTGCCCACCTTCACCTTGGCACTCAGGGTCCTTTTTTCCATTCCCCTTTATGACTGTTATCACTGAGGTATATTATTTATTTCCTGTGTGGGGGAAGAAAGACTTTCTCTCTGTTCTCTTAGGTTTAAAAGTTGGGTCTGTAAAATAAACTGACAATAGACAGATTAACAATTTAAAAATTAAATTAAAAAATTAATATACTGATTTTTAATATTACATTCACAGGGCATCACAGGAAAATAAGTAGACATACAAAAGGTGTTGAGATTTGAGAGCTTGTATGCTGTCTTGATATGGGAAGGGGAAAGGGATATATCAGCCACTTAGGGGAGAGTAACTGATTTAGGGGAAAGGTGAATGGGCCCTTAGAAAGATAGATGGGAGGAGTGATTGTTTTTGAAAAAAATTGTCCATTTCTAGTCTCCTCACTTGTGATAAGTCAATCTTCCTGAGTTGATGAAAATCCCGAGCAGTGGACGGTGGTCGGGGGACTATAACAATTGGATTCCTATTGGGTTCCTTTTGGAAAACCTGTCTTTAGGAACATAAAAATAGTTCAGAGGAGCTTCTTCTTACATTTGCTGTTTTTCAGGTGCTTATAGCTCAAAATAATGAATATATCCAAGCAGCATATTTTGGGGTGGCATTGTCCTGAACTCCTTCAATTGTCTCCCCCACCAGACTTTGTCTTTCCTGCTCACTGCAGTACCCCTGAACTTGCCAGAACCCAGCAAGTGTCCAAGACCTACTACTGGCTAGATGGAATCCGCAGGCTGCCACCAAGGGGACATGGTTATGTCAGGCTCTTCCAGACTCCTGGATTCTTCTCTTCAATACAAGCATAGCATAACAGTTATCACTGCCAACATGGTTTAGACACCTCACTAAACATAATCCTCTAAATGAGCATTGCGCTTCCTGAGGAGTCAGTTTGATAAGACACATGTGCATTAACCCCACTGAGGCAGCCATTATCATAATGTTTGAAATTCCTTCCCACAGATTATTTTAGAACACTGAACACATTTCATAGTGGCAACAATCTAGACTTCTAAGAGCAGAGACAGGAAAATGAGTTTTGAAATTATGTCATTCAATCTGAATAATTTCTTCCTTTTTTTCTTTTCTTGGCTGAAATAATAGCTGAACACAAAGTAATGAGGCCAATCATTTTATGTGTGTTGCACATACTGGATCAGCAGTGAGTTACACACAAAAAATGTTGTAAATAGAGGCAGCAACCTTATTAAGCCCATGACCTTACCAGAAGACCACCTTGAAGGATTGTCAATATTGTTTACATCTAAAATTAGGTCATGAAATTATTTTTTAAAAAATCCATTTTTTCATCACAGAACTTAGTGTAATTTTACCATGACCTCCACTAACACAAACACACATATGATTTTCTCAATTTTCCCTAACATTGCTATAAAACTTTACATGATGTCAGTTATTAAAAGAAAACGTCCTCACAATAGGCTGAACATAAAACTGATGGGTGCCCTTGCCATGAAAGAACAAGTTAAAGTGTTTGTTAGTATGAGCAAAGAGATATCAAAAGATATTAAAAATCAACAATTTCAAAATAAGATTCATTATCTTATACACTTGATCTTTATCTCTATATTCTACCTTATTTATCTCTAGTGTCGCACATTTTTTAAAAACATTACATTAGGGGAAAAAAAACCTTACTTTTTCTGTAGATAATAAAACTGTTTAGCTCTATTTTAAATATCATCCATAAAATACTTTTAAAAAGCAATCTTATTAATAATGAAAGGTCTCAAGTTAATCTGGAAGTCAAAGTTAGGTTATTTTATCAGTCTTATTTTAGAAAGTTTATAAAATAGTATCAGAGGAGAATCTCTCATCACTTGTTCTTTTTCAAGATGATGAGAATTGCCCACTAAAACAAATCATCTTTAACAAATAGGAAATCCTGGTTAATATCCCTTCAGGTAAATCTATCAACCAGGAGATTCTCTCAGAAATCCCTCTTCGGGTTTCAGATCCTTATGCTATTTTTCCCCTAGAGATGACTGGAAAGGAGTTATTGTGACATCTTAAATTACTAAAGCATCCTTACCTGGACAAACTGACAGTGGTCCATGAAGTATTATCACGAACAATTTACATTTTGCTACAGTGAAAGCAAATGTAGAAAGTACTCAGTAGGATTTGATGTCTTTCATTTCTGTTACAGTAGGAGGCTTATTTGCTTTTTAAACAATTAATTCCAAATTATACTTGGGTCTCTAATACATAATAACTGTATATGTAGATACCTCAAATGATAATTATAACGCTGAAATGTACAAATAAAAGGATATTTGATAAATGGCCCGGTAGATAGTTTAGCAATCAAAGAATCTGATGCCTTTATTTTACAAACAAAACACAAAGGCCTGAGGAAGTCAGATATCCAGCTGTACCACATAATTTATGTCAAGACTAAAATCATAGTCAGTTCTCTTGATGCACACACTAACTTGGCTGGTCAGTGAAGCAATAATTCCAGCTTGCATGTTCTCTCACATGGAAAGACTTTTTAAGTCAAAATAAGTTTTACTTTAAAAGTTGGTAAATTTCAGGGCACCTGAGTGGCTCAGTTGGTTAAGCATCTGCCTTCAGCTCAGGCCCATGATCCCAGGGTCCTGGGATAGAGTCCCACAACAGGTTCTCTGATTAACGGTCTGCTTCTCGCTCTACTCTGCCCCTCCCCTACTCATGCTCACTCTCTCTTGTTTTCTCTCAAATAAATAAATAAAATCTTAAAAACAAAAAAACAAACAAACAAAAAAAACCCAAAAACTCCAGAGGAAGGAGGGGACCCAAGAGGTTTGCCACTGGAGTTTATAAGTCTAGAGGTTTTTATGGGCTTGTTAGCAAGCTGTTTTACTCTGATTAACCCTCCCTGCACCTGCCATCCAAACAGGTTTTTGTCATCTATCTAATGCATGGGAAAGGGTGGAGGGCTCCTTCCCATGTGAGGTAAAATCCTTTTGAAGGAAGTTTCCTCTTTGGGCAGGGGCAACTTGTCCCTGCCTGCCTGCCTTCCAACTATCCCATCAGTTTTACAGCCCTCAAAGGGGTTTCCCAGGTGAAGAAGGTTTGCCTGGACATTTACTGTAGGAATTGGATCTACAGTGGTACAGTATATAGATAAGGAACAGGAAGGCATTCTTATAGGAGGTAAATTACACTTTGGCAGCACAATGAAAATACGGGGGATTTACACTAAAAATGTTGTGACAAGTGACTAGCTTTGTTTGCCAAAAAGAGGAGACAGAAGTTTAAGTAGAATAGTCTTTGGAAGATAATCTCTAATTGCTTTTTGTTCTCCAACTGAAAATTTTTCTATAAATACAAAATATATCCATTGTAATACAGAGCATTATCCAAAATCTACATAAGAAACATGTTAAAGAGCAAGTATTTAACAAACTAACATGACAATAATTGATATTCTAAATATTGCACTGGGACATGAAGCATGATCCTTGTGCATCAGAACCAGCTGAATCTTCTAAGTGTTTAAGTATAAATGCATTTCTTTCATCAATTAAATTTTTTTGTTGTTAACCAATGTTTCCTTGTTATTCTTATTGATCAGTTAATTCCTTGTTAACAGGAACATAAAATGAAGCATATCTTAATTTCTTAAATTATGAATAATACATAATTTACCATACCTTACTATAAAAGAATATTATGAAAGAAATGTTCAAGTTTGTCTAAGAGATATTCTTAGATCTATTCTTACCTGTGATATGGGAAACAAAGGCAGAAGAAAATTTTTAAGTTTCCTTACTACTTACAGCCCATTGACAAGTCCTTGAAAGAGGCAGAGTAATATTCCTCTAGGAACTCGGTTGCCTTGGATGTTAATATTTTGCTAAGGTCAAAAGGCAATCTTAGCCCAATCCCCAGGATCTTGTGAGTCTCCTTTAACATATAAAAATTCCTTTGGGAACTTCCTTTATCTCTAAACTCCCTAAGATATATGTTGACAATCATCTCCCAAGCATATGACCCACTGATATAAATCTGAAGGATGTCATGACTGAGGTCTTACTAAACAGTAATAAATGACCTTTCCTAATTGTAGCTAGCCCTCTCAAGATTCTGGAAACCTTGTTTCCAAGATACCCAGGAGGCAGGGGAATTCTACCATATATTTAAAGAAGAATTAATACCTATTCTCCTGAAACTGTTTCAAAAAATAGAAATGGAATGAAAACTTCCAAACTCATTTTATGAGGCCAACATTACCTTGATCCCCAAACCAGACAAAGACCCCATCAAAAAAGAGAATTACAGACCAATATCCTTGATGAACACAGATGTGAAAATTCTCACCAAAATACTACCAATAGGATCCAACAGTACATTAAAAAAAAGGGTTATTCACCATGACCAAGTGGGATTTATTCCTGGGCTGCAAGGTTGATTCAACATCAACAAATCAATCAATGTGATACAATACATTAATAAAGGAAAGAACAGGGCACCTGTGTGGCTCAGTGGGTTAAAGCCTCTGCCATCAGTTCAGGTCATGATACCAAGGTCCTGGGATTGAGCCCCCCATCAGGCTGTCTGGTCAGCAGGAAGCCTGCCCCCACTCCCCCCACCTGCCTCTCTGCCTATCAAATAAATAAATAAAATCTTAAAAAAATAAGGGAAAGAACAAGAACCATATGATATTCTCAATAGATGCTAAAAAAGCATTTAACAAAGTACAGCATCCTTTCTTAATCAAAACTCTTCAAAGTGTAGGGATAGAGGGCACATTCCTCAATATCATCAAAGCCATCAATAAAAACCCAAAGCAAATATTATTCTCAATGGAGAAAAACTGAAAACTTTTCCACTAAGGACAGGAACATGGCAGGGATATCCATTATCACCACTGCTATTCAACATAGCACTAGAAGTCCTACCCTTAGCAATCAGGCAACAAAAAGAAATTAAAGGCATCTGAACCACCAAAGAAGGAGTCAAACTCTTACTCAGGATATAAAATCAATGCATAGAAACCAGTTGCATTTCTATACACCAACAACAAGACAAGACAACAACAAGAAGAAAGAGAAATTAAGGAGTTAATCCCATTTACAATTGCACCCAAAACCATAAGATACCTAGGAATAAACCTAACCAAAAAGACAAAGAATCTGTGCTCAGAAAACTATAAAGTACTCATGAAGGAAATTGAGGAAGACACAAAGAATTGGAAAAGCATTCCATGCTCAAGGATCAGAAGAACAAATATTGCAAAAATGTCTATGCTAACTAAAGCAATATACACATTTAATGCAATCCTTATCAAAATACCATCTTTTTTTTTTTTTCTCAAATAAATAGAACAAATCATCCTAAAATTTATATGGACCCAGAAAAGACCTCGAATAGCCAAAGGAATGTTGAAAAAGAAAGCCAAAGTTGGTGGCATCATAGTTCCAGACTTCAAGCTCTATTACAAAGCTGTCATCATCAAGACAGTATGGTACTGGCACAAAAACAGACACATAGATCAATGGAACAGACTAGAAAGCCCAGAAATAGACCCTCAAGTATATGGTCAACTAATCTTCGACAAAGCAGGAAAGAATGTCCAATGGAAAAAAGACAGTCTCTTCAACAAATGGTGTTGGGAAAATTGGACAGCCACATGCAGAAGAATGAAACTGGACCATTTCCTGATACCACACACAAAAACAGACTCGAAATGGATGAAAGACCTCAATGTGAGATAGGAATCCATCAAAATCCTTGAGGAGAACACATGCAGCAACCTCTTCGACCTCAGCTCAGCAACTTCTCCCTAGAAACATCACCAAAGGTAAGGGAAGCAAGGACAAAAATGAACTCCTGGAACTTCATCAAGATCAAAAGCTTTAGCACAGCAAAGGAAACAGCCAACAAAACCAAAGACAACTGACAGAATGAGAGAAGATATTCCCAAAAGACTTATCAGATAAAGGGCTAGTATCCAAAATCTATAAAGAATTTATCAAACTCAACACCCAAAAAACCAAATAATCCAATCAAGAAATGGGCAGACACGAACAGACATTTCTGCAAAGATATCCAGATGGCCAATAGACACATGAAAAAATACTCAATATCACTTGACATCAGGGAAATACAAATCGAAACCACAACGAGATACCACCTCACACCAGTCAGAATGGCTAAAATTAACAAGTCAGGAAATGACAGATGTTGGTGAGGATGTGGAGAAAGGGGAACCCTTCTACACTACTGGTGGGAATGCAAGCTGGTGCAGCCACTCTGGAAAACAGCATGGAGTTTCCTCAAAAAGTTGAAAATAGAGCTACCCCATTGTAAGAACCTACTTAGCTAGAGGCTTCCATCAAGGCTAAAACAATAACTTTGTTTAACCCTTAAACTATCCCTGCTCCCCTTCCCCCAGGGGACTTACTTAAAAACAAGTCCCGGAAACCAGCTCTAGGTAACAAAGCCCAGATACAAGGGTGGGTCAGGCCAGGTGGAGACAGCTGATCAGTGGGATGGGTTGCATACTGTCTCCCCAGTTACCTAGGAGTATGGGCCCCGCCCTTTGGGAGCCTTTTAGGTGCCAGTTCTAACCAAGGTGTGATAGGCTGGGTCAAATGTCTACTATAGGGTAAATTGTAATTCAGTTGGTCACCTAGCATCACTGTGCAGCTTTCTCAGTGTGTTACAATTTCATTGGCCACTGTGCGTGGCCAGGCCCAACCGCATGGCCTTTGCCCTTAAAAGCTAGTCTGTGAAACAGAGAAAGGTTGCCCTCTCTTGTAAGAGGTGTGTCCCTGAACGTTCGGTTAGATTCTTGATGCTTGGCATGAAATAAAGCTTTTCTTGACCTTCGCTTTATTTCAGTCTCGCTCCTTTAATCACGGACCCATTTTGGGGGCATAACACCCATGATCCAGCAATTGCACTGCTGGCTATTTACACTAATGATACAAATGTAGTGATCCGAAGGGGCACTTGCACCCAAATGTTTATAGCAGCAATGTCCACAATAGTCAAACCATGGAAAGAACCTAGATGTCCATCAACAGATGAATGGATAAAGAAGATGTGGTGTATATACATACAATGGAATACTTTGCAGCCATCAAAAGAAATGAAATCTTGCCATTTGCAATGATGTGGTTGGAATGAGAGGGTATTATGGTTAGCGAAATAAGTCTATCAGAGAAAGACAATTATCATATGATCTCCCTGATATCAGAAATTTGAGAGGCAGAGTGGGGGGATTGGGGGGAAGGAAGGAAAAATGAAACAAGATGGGATTGGGAGGGAGACAAACCCTAAGAGACTCTTAATCTCACAAAACAAACTGAGGGTTGCTGGGGGTAGGGAGTGTTAGGTTTTATCGCGGACTGATTGAATGGAATAAAGGCACCAAGGCAAGCGAGCATTCGAGGACCGGCTTTATTGCAAGCACCCTCGGGCGAGGTTCCGAGACTCCGGAGGAAAGAGAGTCAGGAAGTTGCACGTGAAGCAAAGAGGTAAGGGCTTATATGGGGCTCTGCTGGGGAAGTCCGGAAGAGGAGGTACTGAGACCTTGTCAAGTTTTCCTAATAAGGGCCGAATTCAGCTGCGGGGCTCCTCATTGGTTCCTCGGTGGGAGGAGAAAGGTTTTTGTCTCCCGTTTGAGTTTCTGTTTCCCGGGTCTGACGTGGCCGTCACAGGAGGGTGATGGCGGGAACCGCGGCCATCTTAGGTGTCTGTCATTTTGAATGGTTCTCCCCTCTCTCGCCTGACCCCAACAGGGAGGACATTGGGGAGGGTATGTGATATAGTAAGTGATATGAAGTGTGTAAGCCTGACCAGTCACAGACTGTGCCCCTGGGACAAATAATACATTATATGTTAATAAAAATAATTAATTAAAAAAAAAAAAAAAGCCCTGGAAGGCTTACACTATCCTTAACCCTTTCCGACTTGAAACTACATTATGGGCTACTCTTAATGACCCCAGGGCAGCTCTTCCAGCCCATAGTTCCTGTCCTGGTGCTTCAAGAAAACCACCTTTTTGCACCAAAGACATCTTGATTTTTTTTCTTGGCCATTAACTTCGAACCCTAACGTCTTTTCCTACATCACCTACACTTGATGAAGGAAAATATGTTGAATAATCAATGACAATAGAAGCCAGAGGTATAAATAACAGGATTCTTCCACAATAAGTCTCCAAAATGAAGTTTCACTGAAGTTAGCTGTCATTTTTAATGAGCTGCAGATTATTACTCACAAAAGGGAACAATTTAAAAGAGCTGTTGAGATATGAAAAATAAAATCTGAATTGTGCTGAATATGATCATTTTCTTCCTGTGTCTGAGGTGAGCCAGAGGTTAGCATTAACCTACCACCTGAGGACCTAAGCAAGCAACAGAGCAGAGGCTGACCTGGAGAATTCTGTGATGAGGCTAAAGTGCAGCAGACTGTGACACTGTAAAATATTCCTCTGGCATAAGGATTATTTAGTGGTGATTATTTTGAGAAATAGCAGAGGTGGGACAGGCTCTGAAAACAGAGAAGTTACTCTTTTGTTAGAGAAATTTACATATATAAAGAAAATCTCCATTTGTAAGGGTATCTCCCTCTCTGTACCTGGAAGAAGGGGATGACTCAGTGGAGTAGGTTTGGATTTAAATCTGCATAGCAAACCTTATCCTTCTTTACCTTGCTCTTCCGTGGTCACCTTCCCATAACCAGCCTCCTCATTCCTTTCTTTCTTTCTTTCTTTCAGTAAGCCAAGAGGGTGCTTAAACTTGTGGCACACCTTAGGGGGTGCTCTGAGGGAGGGACACCTCATTACTGATGGACTGGGAGTTCTGGCTCCCTACTTCACTCTGCTGACACTGCCTGGCTGGGAGAGTCCCCTCTGTTTTCCATGTGTCCTCCAATAGCAAGATGGCAAGAGGAAGGAGGGTCCTTACTAGTGCTGGAAGTCACAACTTTCCTCTGAGCTTTCTTGGACCCAGGTAGGGAGGGAAGGAGAGATGGGGCTCCTTGGAAACACCAGGTGAGGATGGAAGTCCAGGTACCCTACTCAGCATTTTCTCCCTTCCTTCCTTCCCCTCTTTCTTTCTTTATTTTTCTTTCTCTTTCTTTCTTAAAATTTTTAAAAAATCATTTGTCAGAGAGCACAAGCAGGGGAAAGGGCAGACAGAGGGAGAGGGAGAATCAGGCTCCCTGCTAAGCAAGGAGACTGATGCGTTGCGGGACTCATTCCAGGACCCTGGGATCCTGACCTATGCCAAAAACCAATGCATAACCAACTGAGCCACCCAGGCATCCCTACTCAGCATTTTCTAACAATTGTGGCAGGAGAGGATGGCCATCATGTCTGAGTGAGGTGGTAATAATAGGCTTTCCCTTGAGCTTTAATTTGGGGGAGGGAGACAGCTGTAATATTTTTCCATGGGTAGTTATTTTCTGAAAGGCTGCTCCTTTCCTGGTCCTTTAGCTAGAGAAAGCAGAGCTTTCTTGAAGCTTTACTTATTATCTTGCCCATTGATTTTCCAGTTTGCCTGCTTCTGTAGCACACTCCTGGTATATATGAAGAAAAAGAAATCACAGGACATTAATTGCAGTGTGGGTCCTCAAGTCTCAAAAGCTTAGATGGTCTTTTCTCCACCTTTCAGAATCACCTTATGTTTATACTGTGTACAATGTCCAGGCACGTAAGCTGCACTCCATGGAATGTTTCAATTTTCCATCTAGTACTATTTCTCTTCAATTTGAAGAATTTCCTTTAGCACCTTTCTTAGAGCAGATCTTCTGACTACAAATGCTATTAATTTCCCTTCATCTGAGAATATCTCTTTCCTGAAGGCTATTTTTAGTGAATATAGGATTCTGAGTTAATTCCTTTCTTTTCAGCACTTTAAGAATATTGTTCTACTTTCTTTTGGCCTCTATAACTTCTGATGAGAATTCTGTAGTTATTTGTTGCTCCTCTGTAGATAGCACACTATTTTTCCCGTGTCTGCTTACACAACTTTTCTTTTGTCTTAAGATTTCTGCAGTTAGGGCACCTGGGTGGCTCAGTTGGTTAGGCCACTGCCTTTGGCTCAGGTCATGATCCTGGAGTACCAGGATCAAGTTCCACATCAGGATCCCTGCTCAGTGGGGAGTCTGCTTCTCCCTCTGACCTTCCCTCTCTCATGCTCTCTCTCATTCCCAAATAAATAAATAAATAAAATCTTAAAATGAAAAAAAAAAAAAAAAAAAAAGACTTCAGCAGTTAATTATGATGTATCTGGTGTATCTGGGTGTGGATTTCCCTGGACTTATTCTCATTGGAATTTACTCTGCCTCCTAAGTCTAATTTCATGGGTTTTTTTTTTTTTGTTTTTTGTTTTTTGGGTTTTTTTTTTGCCAATCTTGGAAAGTTTTCATCATTATTTCTTCAAAAAAATTTATTTTTTTGGCTTGTACTTGTTCTCCTTCTTCTGAGACCCTGAAGACATGAACATTGAGTCCTTTATTGTTATTTCACAGGTCTCTAAGACTCTTCCATTTTTTCCCCAATCTTTTTTTCTCGCTATTGTTGAGACTGTGTAATTTTCCCAATTCCTGTGTCATCACATTGTTAGCTTAATTTTTTCCCATCTTGTAGAGGCCTTTTAGGCAACCAACTTGAGCAATGGAAGCCTAAAAAAGGTAGAAGGGCCCACGGTGACCCTCACCCCCCTGCCTGGATACAAACAGGCCCATTAGGTGATGCATCTCAAAATATCTATAATAGCTGACCAATGGGTTACTTACACCAGGACACAGGTACCAAAAAAGGGAAATTCTATATGTTCCCATATCTCCTCACCTTCCACCTTAACTGCAGCCCCCCATCACTGCCTCATTGCACAGTTTCCCTTACTGTCCTGCACACTCCTCCTTTCCAGTGTATTCAATAAAATTTTATCTCCTTTGTTCTGCTTGGGGTGAATTCTTTCACCAGTGGGGCCTCTGGCCTCTGTCTGATTGGGTTACTCCATGTTTGGTGGCCCCCATATGATTGGGAGACCCTACATTTATTGGCCTATATGGGGAGGCTTTGATGGTTGGGGTTCTGTCAGGATTCTCTGGGAATTTCTTCAGACTTTCCCTGGATGGACCTGAGATGGACAGAGACTCCCAGCTCCAGCCCCTTTCAGACCCTGGCTCCCCTTTGCTCCTGCTAAGGACAAGGAAAGACCAAATATCCATCCCGTTTGACTAAGATAAGATAACAAGTCATTGCTCCTGCTGAGACAGAAGAAAAAGACCAGAGGCCTGGTCCTGTTTGAATAAGAAAAGAAAGAGAACCACCACCACTCCCCACCCCCCCAACCCCCACCCCCGTGATTCAGCACTCTCCTGAGACACCTCTGCATGGATTATACTTCCACCTGAAAGGGTCATTTGGCCTTGAGAAACCTCAAAAATACCCCATTACCATGCCCCATTGCCTGTAACCATAAACACTCCTAATCCTATTGGGTTCTCAGTCTTTGGGGAGGAATCCTGCGGAGCCTGATGGCATTAATAAAGCTAAGTTTTCCCTGCTCTCCTGTGTGGCATTTTGAGTTTCCTCAGTCACCTCAGATTTTCTGCAACAGACCCACTCTAGTACTCCTTGGGGAACCATGACTTCCATCTGAGGTTACTCCTTGGTGAGAACTGGAAGCCTCAGGGGGAACCAGCCAGACCACCCTCCCTGAAAGAGCGAGGGATTTCCTCTGTTGCCCTTTGGAAGTATCCTTCCCTTCCTCTCCTTTCTCTTTCAGCTCTTTGGCAGCCTAACCCTAGTACTCCTCCAACAATTGAAGATGTCTGGTCAGGGCACCTCCTTGGTGTGGTCTGAGAATGAATAGGCTGGGCAGTCTGTGCCTGTGAGGGTGAAGGACCCCTTCTCTCACTCTGTCCTCCTGAGAGTTTTTCCCAACCTGTAGTGCAATTAACAGTGGCAGCTTGCCCAGGGTGAATCACACATTATGGAATCATGGAATCACACTAGCTGACTCTCAGCCACCTTACTTCTTTTTGCTCCCTCCACCTTATTCCTTTGTTCCCATGAGTCTAGCCACCACCTTGATCTATGGGCAAACATGAACCCATGCATCTGAGCATCTGAGTGGTGAGTCCTTTCCCTTTTCTTTCTGACCCAGTTTGGCCACCCAGTGTCTGGCTTTTCCTGTTGCAGGGAACACCCCAACAGGAAGTTGACCCTCTTCTTGGTGGAACACCACAGTAAAGTCAATCACCCATAAATGATAGGTCCATGATCAAAGGAGTGAGACTGATACAAAGCAAAGGTCAAGCAAAGCTTTATTTCACGCCAAGCATCGAGAATCAAACCGACCCGTCGGGGCCGCCTCTTACAGAGAGGGCGACCCCTACCAGCCTTACAGACTAACTTTTAAAGGGCAAAGGCCATGTGATTGAGCTTGGGCACACACAGGTGGCCAATGAGATTGTAACACACAGAGAAAGCTGCACAGTCATGCTAGGTCACACACGGGTGGCCAATTGAATTACAATTCACCCTATAGTAGATATTTGAAGTAGCCTATCACCTTGGCCAGAATTGGCACCCAAAAGGCACCCAAAAGGCGGGGCCCACACTCGTTGGTAGCTAGGGAGACAGTATGCGTGCCCCACTGATTGGATGTCTCCACCTGGCCTGACCCAGCCTTGTATTTGGGCTCTGTTACCTGAGACTGGTCCACCATATTTTACTGCATAAACAACAAAAGGCTGTTTAATCCAAGATGGAATCGCTCTGGCTAAATAGACCCTTACAAGAAGGACTAGTCTTTTTTCAGGTCAGTGGGATGTCCCTGACTGAAATCATGATCATGAGTTGGAGCTCCATTCTCTTTGGTGGGATACCACTTTAGAAAACAGCAGCTGGTCTTTCCTACTATGGGACAAACCCTCTCTATTCCTTTGGACTCACACTTGGGCTGGATTCTTAAAAACTGAAACTCCTCCAAATGATCAGAGGTCTCATATGTGTAAGTCTTCACCACATAGTCCCCAAAACTTTGACCTTTACAAAACTGTAGAAAGTGCCTTTCTCAGTTACACAGCTGTCTGACCCTGTGGATAACTATCAAACCTGAAACACTAAAGTTTTGCTAAGTTAAATGATAAGTTGGATTGAATTCATTTTATATTAAAGTTTTTTTTTTTCCAAATAAGATAAAAATACTGAAACATGATTTTCTAAAGTCTATCTGTTTTTGGCTTCTTATTGAAGGGAAACTAAAGATATCTGTGTGTGTTGGAAAATGTGCTTAATTGATTCATAAATTTGCCATCCAAAGAATTCTGGTATAACAGTTCACAATTGTTTACTACTTAGTTTTCACTGGAGACTAAGATGTCTAAGAGTTAATATTTTGCTAATATAATTAAGACTGATAGAAATAAGGGAAGCAACTCTATACGTAGGAAAGTAGGAGATACATGAGAAAGATATAAGAAATGGGAATATATTTTGTTGAGGTGAAAGAAAGCAATTTTACCCAAAATGAAACTGTTATTTATACAGAAAAGTCTCTGGACAAAATCTGAATGCAAAAGAAAGTTGTAGGAGTCTTGTGTAGGGAAATCTGGAAAAAATTATGTGTGGTCAAGGTGGACTAAGATTGAGATGAATGGATTTTAAAAGTACACTGGTATGAGATTTACTCCGTTAAAAAGGCAAAGTTTTCTTGGATTGTTGGTCTCCCCTTGATAAGAAAATGTAAGCAAGGTGTTTTTTTTTGTTTTTTGTTTTTTTTCTGCCCAGAAAACTAAAGTTCTTATGTTTTGCCTTTATAGGTCACAGATAGCCCATAATC
Organism: Mellivora capensis; assembly: GCA_004024625.1. Classification (NCBI taxonomy): domain Eukaryota; kingdom Metazoa; phylum Chordata; class Mammalia; order Carnivora; family Mustelidae; genus Mellivora; species Mellivora capensis. The sequence continues at coordinate 11,090 of PISX010001423.1, read as the reverse complement.
CTATTTAAGCATGCTTTATAAGGGTCTGAGGTTTTTAACAAAGTTCCCTGAAATTTAAATTGTAAATGAAGTTTTTTTGAGTAATTAGGCCTTTTTATTTGGTATGTTAAGTTACTGGGAAGCACTAGTCAACAAATAACATTATGCCTTAGGTTATGTTGTTTGGGTAAATGGTATAACTATTCTAGAGATTATATGGAATTCCTTGAGTTTTAATATGTTTGGTATAAGGCCATCACTTGATATTCTGATGTGCTATGTGTCACAAAAATAACTGGATTTCCTTGTCAGCCATATTATAATGTACTCTCATATCAATGTTTTAGTTTTTTGTCATTTATAGTTATTGGTCTTATTATTCTCTTGCAAAATGTGTTTCATCTTCAAGGAGACTCATAAAGACTTTTGACAAACACAGGTTTTTGATACCTTTAAAATCATAAAATTGAAATGGATAGGAGTTTTCAGAACTAACTAAAGAAAAGCTGCATTCAAACTGAACAAGAATTAGTAACATGGAACTAAATTAATTGAGGAAGATGATTAGAGTTTTTATGACTTTTGTTTGAAACATTGCTGGTTCTCTAATGATTATTCTTCCAGATTAAGTAAATTTTCTCAAGATATCCATGATATATGATAAAAATCCTTTGTGAACAAATTGAAGCATTTAACTTTAATAGTTACCTGAACCCTTCAGGGTTCAGAAAAGTCTCAATGAGTATTCTTACTCTCATGGCAATTATTGTTATTTGCATAAATTCAATAAAAACCTCTTCTCCTGTAACAGGACACCATGGGAAACTGATTATTTTACCAAGGCTTTGACTGGCATGTCATATTTGACAGAGACATGCATAAATTTAGATATGAGCAGACAGCTTTAAGGAACTAAAGTTGACTTTATGGAACCAATGGAGCCCTTTGGAAGTGTTGGCCTGATACCTTCCTTACACAGCACCCAGCAACCTTACCAGGTGACTAAAAGGACATCACTTCCTGGCAGATGCAGGAACCTCAGCATTTTGGAGGGACTTTGAGAAGAGGAATGCACCCAAATCTACAGGTATTACAGGCATGTCTGATGGCAAGTATTTGGCTTGGCTTCTGGCCTTGATTCCTTATTTAAAAAAAAAAAAAAAAAAAAAAAGATTTTTTATAAAAAGTTCAGCAAAGCAGATTTTAAAGGGTCTATATGATTAATCACTATTCTTGCTGAGATTACATAAATAGACCAAGTTTGTTAAAATTACACAAAATGAAGATGATTATGGAGAGAAAATATGTTTCAATAACACCTTTGTAGATGTTAGATTTTAATACTATTTGATGAGGGAACAGAAGACAAGCTAAGGACAAAGCAAAAGTTGGCGCCCTGCAACCACCTCCCACCCACCATTCCAGGAATCTCCCAACTATCTTAATGTTAATGCCTTGCTAGAAGGGAAAACAACCTGAACATGACATTGTCAAGGCCTCCAGTATCTCTTAGGTCCCCTTTAGCATATGACCATTCTTTTAAAACCTCCCTTTTTCCTTACCTTCCCCAACTCCATAGTGTATAATTAACCACCCCTCACAACCCCGGTGCAGCAGTTCTTTCTGCCCATGGGTCCTGTCCCCATGCTTTAATAAAGCACCATTTTGCACCAAAAATGTCACAAGAATTCTTTCTTGGTCATCAGCTCCACACTCCACCCCACTGAACCTCACCTATATTCCAAAACCACATCACTCTTTATCATAAACTAGATTGCATTCTGAATTCTTTGGTTTCCTCATATATCTAGCAATGGCCTTCCAGACTAGGATTTTCAATCTTCTTTAATTCTCTTAAAGCCATTGACAGCTAAAACTGGTTTTGTTTTTGTTTTTGTTTTTCCCCTAAAGCCCTGAAAACTGATGCTGGATGCCTTGAGGTAAGCTTCAGAGAGACTGCTACAAAACTCATCTATATAGACAGTCTTTGTGCCTATGGCTTTAAGAGCCATTCAAAAGGATCACCAGATACTTTGAATTTCAGAGACATTTGAATTACAAACTAGAAAAACCCATCTGACTCCTGGGCCTGTTCCCACTCCATCTGAGAATGCTTTAAGCCAGACATCTAAAAATTTTCTCATGGGCAGCACTCAAAACTCAAGACACTGGGTTTGTAATTTGCTCCAGCCATTAACTTATATTTTTCTTTTGTTTCCATAAAGGTTCCCCTTATTAAGTATGTGATTGCTTGCTAACCAAAACAGAATATATGATGGCTACACAATTAAGGTCTTAAAAGACTCTCAAAATGGCATTGCATTATTAAACACTGAAATAAACCAAATGCATAAAGCAGTCTTATAAAATAGAATGGCCCTGGATGTCTTGATAGCAGCAAAAGGAGGAACATGTGCCTTTATTAAAATAGAATATTGTGGGAAACCTGGGTGGTCTGCCTTCAATTCAGGTCATGATCCCAGAGTCCTGGGATGAAGTTCTGCATCAGGCTCCTTGCTCAGGGGGGAAGCCTGCTTCTCTCTCTGCTTGCTGCTCCCCCTGTTTATGTGTTTTATCTCTCTCTCTCTGTCTCTGAAAAATAAAGTCTTAAAAAAAAAAGACCCAGAATGTTATGTATATATTACAGATTACCACAAAAATGTAACAGATATTGCTAAAAGATACAAATATTCAAATCGGTGCTTCAAACTGTCTTTCTCTCTTTTTTAGTGACTGGTTAACTCCTGGTTTGGAGAAAAATTTTGGTCAACTATTGATGGCTTTTTTATGAGGCTTCCCCCACCCCCACAATAATACTAACATCATTTTGTGTTGTTTTCAGTGTCTTCCTACCTGGTGTAAAGATTCCCTCACTGCCAAAACGTCAAACAGATAGATGATCCTCTCTGCTCATATGTTATCAACTCTAGACACAGCAGCCTCAGCCTTCCATAACTCCTATTAAATTCTCAACTGACCAGTGTTGACCCATAGGTAGGGACATCTCTACTCCCTTCATTCAGCATGAAACAGCTACTGAAGATCTCCATTCAAATGACAAAGATTTGTCATTGTAGATCTGTCAGGAGGGAACTTAAAGGCCAATTTTAGGCAATCTATTTGAACAATGGAGTAAGGTAGAAGGGCCCATAATGACTGGCAGTCCCCTGGCTGAATACAAACAGGCCCATTAGGAAATGGGAGAGTGAGGTTCTTGTCTCCCACAGTCAAGGAGTTGAAGAATGAATCTCTTGCTCAAAGGAGAGTGAGTAAAGTGATAGATTTTTATTAAGTGAGGGTACAGAAAAAGCTCTCAGGAGTGAGAGGGCTCCCAAAAGTGTTGCCACTGGGGGCTTCTAGGGTTGGTCTTTTGTGGAAAGCTAACCAGGGAACATAAATCTTTTTTACATCTCTATTGATAGCACCATTGACTAAGGACTAATAATAACACCTTTAATGGCTTACTTCTTTTTTAGAATCTGGCAATTCTTTTTTGATCACAAGTAGCTGTTATAACAAGACCCCACCTCTGACACCTAGGACAGGATAGTTTGGTTTGTTGCCTTATCTCTGCTTTCCTTACATCTCTGTATTTTGGGGATTTTGTTAGCCTGATCCTGTAGCCCCCTACCTAGCCCCACCCATCCCTTACTCAATTTGGTGACCCACCTCAAAATACCCATAAGCCCTAACTGACCAATGAGTTACTTACACCAGGAAATAGGGACCAAAAAAGGAAAATTCCATATGTTCCCATATCTCCTTACCTTCCCCTTTAACTATAGCCCCTCACCACTGCCTTGTGGCAGGCAGTCTTTCCTTTGCTATCCTGCCTACTACTCCTTTCCAGTGTATTCAATAAACTTATCTCCTTTGTTCTGCCTAGTGTGAATTCTTTCACCACCTGCACTCTGGCTTCCACCCAATTTGGCTACCCCATGTTTGGTGGCACCAATCTGATCAGGAGACCCCACACATCTGAGTTGAGATTTTCATGGCTCTTGATATGTCAAGTGGCTTCTGTTTGTATCGTGGACATTTAGAGATTTAAATAGTGAAATTTTGGGTCTTATTTTTGTTTATTTTGCTTTGGTGGGCTTTTCCAATGTTAGTTCAATTTTCAAAGCCTTTGCAGTACTCTTCAAGTCTGTCCTGCCTGCACAACATCTTGTGGTCAGTCTGGGACCTGGGTAGAGGTTTTCAAAGTCTTTGGTATACAAATTACCATCAGATTTGTGCATATCCAAGTCTTGGGTGGACTAGAGAATTCAAAACAATTTTATAGGGCAATTTTCCCGAGGTCTTCCATCTCCATTATCACCTAGTACTTTCTGTTTCAGTAAACTCTCTGTTTGGATCCTTTGGCCACAAACTCTTCACTTCCTTGGTTATGACACTTTCAAGGCCAGTGGCAGGAAGACAGAAACAAAAAAATCTTCATGATCCCACCCTATCGATACCACATTTTCATGCAGTGAAAGGTCCTCTTTGACCACAGTTTTGTTCTTGGAAGCTATTGCATTTCTCCTTAACATTACTGCTGGTACACTGATAACCCACTATGGGACCACTTAGGCACTGGGAGAAGGAAGAAAAAGAATCCCCACCCGCTACTGCCCCTATGGATTGCTCTCTTTGCCTTTGACTCTTAGGGGTCCCTTTTCTGCCCCTTCAGCCAAAATTAGAGGATTTCTTCTGTATCTCACAGTATCTTTACCCATGCTTACTTCCAAGTTTTGGTGTGTAATAAGTTCAGGCTAAGGATAGCAGGTCCAAAAATTGTTAAGTTTACTATTTTTCTATGGTAGTTCAGATTCTTGTGTTCTTCCTGGATCTGCCCACTTGTGTTTATTTTCTAGCATTGTCAAATACTTGTTCATGTGTTCTCACCAGACTTCATATCTGAGTTCAGAGGAAATAAAGGGAGCTGTGTTTTCTATCTCCAGCAGAGAATGTATTTATATTTAAAGAAGACAATGGTGGGGGACACATGGGTGGCCCAGTCTCCATTAAGGATCGGCCTTTGGCTCAGATCATGATCTCAGGGTCCTGGGATGGGGCCTTGCATCAGGCTCCCTGCTCTGCTTTTCTCCCTCTCTCTCACACTCTCTCTCTCTCTCTCTCTCTCTCAAATAATTAAAATCTTTTAAAAAGTAGAGGGATGGAAAAGAAGAAATTTAGCAGTTATATATCAATATATCAGTATCAACATATCAGGTTATCAAGCTCACTTGATAGTCTACAACCTAGGTGGGTTTCCTGAGCACATTGAACAATAAGAAGTAAGAATTTGGCAATTTTATTGTTTATTCATTAGGTCACTATTCTTGTAAACTGTGAAAGTTCTCCCTACATGTGGACAGTGTTTGCTCTGATACAAAGTGAATGATGCCTCTAGTAAAATATGGCTCTTTTCCAATTCCCATATGAATGCATAGACTCAAGGATATATAGGACATATATTCAAAATTCACAGCTGAACTTGGTATGTTCTCTTTAATTTTCTTTAATATGTTCAGAAGAGATCTTCCCATAGAGAAAATTCAGTGTGAGTAATACTATTTTCATTGCCCCTGTTTCCTTACATTTTGTATTTTTATTGATATTAAATAAGCTAGTACCCTGCAAAAGAATATAAACTAAGTTAAAAATACATAAAAATTAAATTGCTGAGGATGATGGGTTGAATTTTGTCCCCCAAATTTATATGTTGAATTTATTTTATTTTATTTTTCAGTGTTCCAAAATTCATTGTTTATGCACATACCCAGTGCTTTATGCAGTACATGCCCTCCATAATAGCCACCACCAGGCTCACCCAACACCTCACCCCCTCCCCTCCAAATTCCTCAGTTTGTTTCTCAGAGTCCACAGAATCTCATGGTTTGTCTCCCCTTCTGATTCCCCTAACTCACTTCTCTTCTCCATCTCCCAAAGTCTTCCTTGTTATTCCTTATGCTCCACAAGCAAGTGAAACCATATAATAATTGACTCTCTCTGCTTGACTTATTTCTCTCAGCATTATCTCTTCCAGTACCCTCTATGTTGATACAAAAGTTGGGTATTCATCCTTTCTGATGGAGGCATAATACTCCATTGTATATATGGATCATATCTTCTTTATCCATTTGCCCATTGAACAGCATCTTGGTTCTTTCCACAGTTTGGCGACTGTGGCCATTTCTGCTATGAACATTAGGGTACAGATGACCCTTCTTTTCACTACATCTGTCTCTTTGGGGTAAATACCCAGTAGTGCAATTGAAGGGTTATAGGGTAGCTCTAATTTTTAACTTATTAAGGAATCTCCACATTGTTTTCCAAAGTGGCTGCATCAACTTGCATTTCCACCAACAGTGTAAGAGGGTTCCCCTTTCTCCACATCCTCTCCAACACATGTTGTTTACTGTCTTGTTAATTTTGGCCATTGTAACTGATGTAAGGTGGTATCTCAATGTGGTTTTGATTTGCATCTCCCTGACGGCTAATAATGATGAACATTTTTTCATGTGTCTGTTAACAATTTGTATGTCTTCTTTGGAAAAGTGTCTGTTCATGTCTCCTGCCCATTTTCTGATGTGATTATCTGCTTTGTGTGTCATTTGCAAATATCTTCTCCCATTCCATGAGTTGCCTCTTTGTTTTGTTGACTGTTTCCTGTGCAGAAGCCTTTGTTCTTGATGAAGTCTCAAAAGTTCATTTTTGCTTTTGTTTCCTTTGCGTTTGGAGACATATCTTGAAAGAAGTTGCTGTGGCTGATGCCGAAGAGGTTACTGCCCAAGTTCTCTTCTAGGATTTTGATAGATTCCTGCCTCACGTTGAGGTCTTTTATCCATTTCAAGTTTACCTTTGTGTATGGTGTAAGAGAATGGTTGAGTCTCATGCTTCTACACATAGCTGTCCAATTTTTCCAGCACCATTTATTGGAGAGACTATCTTTTATCCACTGTATATTTTTTCCTGCTTTGTTGAAGATTATTTGACCATAGCATTGAGGGTCCATATCTGCGCTCTTTACTGTGTTCCACTGGTCTATGTGTCTGTTTTTGTGTCAGTACCATGCTGTCTTGGTGATCACAGTTTTGTAGTAAAACTTGAAATCAGGCAACCTGTAGCCCCCAGTTTTGTTTTTCTTTTTCAACATTTCATTAGCAATTCAGGATCTCTTCTGATTCCCTACAAATTTTAGGATTGTTTGTTTTAGCTCTTTGAAAAATGCCAGTGGAATTTTGATAGAGATGGCATTGAAAGTATACATGCTTTTGGCAGTATAGACATTTTAACAATGTTTATTCTTCTGATCCATGAGCATGGAATTCTCTTCCATCTTTTTGTGTTTTCCTCAGTTTCTTTCGTGAATATTCTGTATTTCCTCTAGTATAGATCTTTTACCTGTTTGGTTAGGTTTATTCCCAGGTATCTTCTGGTTTTTGGTGCTAGTAAATGGGATCGATTCTCTAATTTCCCTTTCTATATTTTCATTGTTAGTGTATAAGAAAGCAACAGATTTCTGTGCATTGCTTTTGTATCCTGCCACATTACTGAATTACTGTATGAGTTCTAGCAGTTTGGGGGTGGAGTCTTTGGGTTTTCCATATTAAGTATCATGTCATCTGCAAAGAGAGAGAATATGACTTCTTCTTTGCCAATTTGAAACCTTTTATTTCTTTTTCTTGTCTGACTGCTGTTGCTAGGATTTCTAGTACTATGTTGAATAACAGTGGCAAGAGTGGACATCCTTGTGTTCCTGAACTCAAAGGGAAGGCTGTCAGCTTTTCCCCATTAAGGATGATATTTGCTGTGGGTTTTTCATGGATAGATTTTATGAAGTTAAGGAATGTTGCCTCTATCTTTATACTTTGAATCGTTTTAGTCAGGAATAGACACTATATCATGTCAAATGCTTTTTCTGCATCAATCGAGAGGGACATGTGGTTCTTCTCACTTCTCTTATTGATTTGTTCTACCACATTAATTGATTAGCAAATATTGAACTACCCTTGCATGCCATAGATAAAACCCACCTGGTCATGGTGGATAATCTTATTAATGTGCAGTTGGATCCTATTAGCTAGGATCTTGTTGAGAATCTTGGCATCCATATTCATCAGGGATATTGGTCTGAAATTCTCCTTTTTGGTGGTCTTTGCCTGGTTTGGGGGTCAGGGTAATGCTGGCTTCATAGAAAGAGTCTGGAAGTTTTTCTTCTGTTTCTATTTTTTGAAACAGTTTCAGGAGTATAGGTATTATTTCTTCCTTGAATGTTTGGTAGAATTCTCCAGGGATTCTCTCAGGTCCTGGGCTCTTGTTTTTTGGGAGGTTTTTCATCACTGCTTCAATCTCCTTACTAGATATTGGTCTACTCAGGTTGTCAATTTCTTTCTGATTCAGGTTTGGAAGTTTATACATTTCCAAGAATGCATCCATTTCTTCTAAGTTATTTAATTTATTGGCATATAACTGTTGATAATAATTTCTGATGATTGATTCTATTTCCTTGGTGTAGTCGTGATCTCTCCATTTTCATTCATAATTTTATTAATTTGAGTCATCTCTCTTTTCCTTTAGCTTGGCCAATGGTTTATCGATCTTATTGATTCTTTCAAAAAACCAGCTTCTAGTTTTGTTGATGTGTTCTACTCTATCTCTAGTTTCTATCTCATTGCTCTCTGCTCTAATCTTGATTATTTCTCTTCTTATGTGTGGGGTTGGCTTGATTTCTTGTTGATTCTCCAGTTCTTTACGGTATAAAGACAGCTGGTGTATTTTGGATTTTTCAATTTTTTTTTTTTTTTGAGGGAAGCTTGGATGGCTATGTATTTCCCCCTTAGGATCACCTTTGCAGTATCCCAAAAGTTTTGAACTGATGTGTCTTTATTTTTATTGGTTTCTACGAATTGTTTAGTTCTTCTTTGATATCCTGGTTGATCCAAACATTCTTAAACAAGGTGGTTTTTAGCTTCCAAGTGTTTGAATTTCTTCCAAACTTTTCTTGTGTTTGAGTTCCAGTTTCAAAGCACCGTGGTCTGAGAATATGCAGGGAATAATCTCAATCTTTTGGTATCAGTCGAGCCTTGATTTGTGACCCAGTGTGTGGCCCATTCTGGAGAAAGTTCCATGTGCACTAGAGAAGAATGTGTATTCTGTTATTTTAGAGTGGAATGTTCTGTATATATCTATGAAGTCCATCTGGTCCAATGTGTCATTCAATGCTTTTGTTTCATTATTATTTTCTGCTTGGATGATCTCTTTATTACTTAGTGATGTGTTATGATCCCCTACTATTAATATATTCATATCAATATGATTCTTTATTTTGATTAACAGTTTGCTTCTATAGGTGGCTGCTCCCATATTGGGGGCATAAATATTTACAATTATTATATCTTCTTGATGCATAGACCTTTTAAGAATGATGTAGTGTCATTCTATATCTCTGACTACAGTTTTTCACTTAAAATCTAATTTATCTGATATAAGAATCACTACCCCAGCTTTCTTTTGAGGCCCATTGGCATGAAAGGTGGCTCTCCATTCCTTTATTTTCAGTCTGGATTTATCTTTTTGTTCCAAAAGTATCTCTAGTAGACAGCATATGGATGGGTCCTGTCATTTTATCCAGTCTTCAACCTTGTGCCATTTTATGGGAGCATTTAGGCCATTCACATTGAGAATGATTATTGAAAGATAAGTTTTTATTGACATCATGTTGCCTGTGAAGTCCTTGTTTCTATAGATTGTCTCTGTAAATTTCTGTTCTATGTCACTCTTGGGTTCTTTCTTCTTTTATAGAACCCCACTTAATATTTCTTGTACTGCCAGCTTGTGATCACATATTCTTTTAAACCTTGCTGGTCTTGGAAGCTCTTTATCTCTCCATCCATTTTAAATGTCAGCCTTGATGGATAAAATATTCTTGGCTGCATGTTCTTCCCATTTAGTGCCCTGAATATGTCTTGCCAGCCCTCTCTGGCTTGTCAGGTTTCTGTGGACAGGTCTGACATTATTCTGATGGACCTTCCTCTGTACATAAGGAATCTCTTCCCCCTAGCTGCTCTTAAAAGCTCTTGTCTAAAATTGTGATTGGCCAGTCTCACAATCAAGTTCCTTGAGGTATTTCTAGATTCATTGTTGTTGGGGGGTGTTCTTTCTGCCTCTAGGACATTAACACTTGTTCCATTCCCCAGATTGGGAAAATTTTCATCCAGAATAGTCTTCTTTCTTTTTCCTCCCCTTTAGGAATCCCAATAATTCTGATGCTGGAATTTTTCATGGCATCATTTATTTCCCTAATTCTGTTTTCATGGCTTTTAAGCTGTTTGTTCCAGGCCTCCTCCTGATCCTTTTTCTCTATCAGTTTTTCCTCTAGATCACTAATTCTGTCTTCTGTCTTGGTTACCCTACCTGTTAGAGTAGATTAGATTGGATCTCATTGATAGAATTTTTAACTTCTTTCCAGGTGGCTTTCACTTCTGTCCTAATTGATTCCATGTTGTCATTAATGCTTTTCTCCAAGCTATCCATTGCCTGGATAATTGTTAAACTGAATTCCCTTTCCAACATACTGTTTAAGTCTATATCCAATAGCTCTGATGGTGAGGGCACAGTCTCTGAATTTTTCTTCTGTTGGGTGTTCCTTCTCCTAGTCATTTTGATGAGAGGTTGTGGAGGGGATGTGTAGCTTAGTATACCAACCATGATCCAGGCAAGCTTCACCCTGGAATGCTTCTGAGTAATCAGAAGTCATCACCACAAAGAAAGAAAAGAGATAGAGAAAGAGACAGAAAAAAAAAAAAAAAAAAAAAAAAAAAAAAAAAAAAAAAAAAAAAAAAAAAAGAAAAAAAAAAAAAAAAAAAAAAAAAAAAAAAAAAAAAAAAAAAAAAAAAAAAAAAAAAAAAAAAAAAAAAAAAAAAAAAAAAAAAAAAAAGAACTCAGCCAAAATGAACCCCAAGGATAAGATTTATATAATACCAGAACAAAAACAAATACACAGAAACACTGACAGAAGACAGGAAGGTGGTTATAAATTCTTGATGTGGGGGAGGAAGGTTATTTTGATTCTTCCTGGGTATATCTTGATATCTTGTTAAAGGACTCAACTTTCCAGAGAC